>JBAKBP010004274.1:0-138500 GCA_037953745.1 Lithodes maja
ATGGATGACCATCACATAGAACATCGTGTGCATCAATGTACTCTTTGTAATAAACTATATCCACTATTAATTAATGATAATAATCTTTACATAATGAAATAGAGGACTTGGATTAACTTTAATGTAGGTTGTGTAACCCGATCTACCCAGCAGAAACATTTATTACTTTAGTTTGTGTTCAACTCACTCACTCACACACACACACACACACACATATATATATATATATATATACGGTATTATATATATATAATTATATATACGGTATTATATATTCATTGATTGCCATTTATAGTTTGCTTAGTCGACGGAACGTCTTTAAATATTTGTATGTAGTATTTGAACTGTCCGATCGTATTCTGATGTGTTTTCGGGCTTGCAATGTTTGGCAGTGAGGTTGGTTGTCAATATTTGTTTGTGTTTGATGGTTGTTTGTGTAATTGAGTGTTGTGCCCGACTGACTGCAGCTATACATGTGAACGACGTTCATTATGTCACTAGGATGTTGGATGATCGGTGTTGTTTTTTGCATGGAGTGGATGGTATTTTTGTGATGTATTGATCTGTTGTTGTTGTTGGGGTTATAATGGCGTAGGTGTTTAGATACTGTTGTTGTCATTTTTGGTGCTTTAAGTTATGATGATGCTTTGGGGATTTGTGTTACTATTGTTGTTTATGTTGATAATGTGCATGATGATGATGTTGCTGTGAGGGATAATGTTTCTGTGAGGGATAATGTTTCTTTGTTTGTTTTGTTAATATTTGTATTGGTCACGATATTGTCCGTCATTAATATGGGTGATATCAATGTTTTATATATATATATATATATATATATATATATATATATATATATATATATATAATACCACAAGAATCAATATTTTTCATGTTTTATATATATATATATTATATATATATATATATATATATATATATACCTGTATACATATGCTAATAATAATAATAATAATACAAATTATGATGATAATGATGATGCTATTGAGGTCCGTTATTTAGTGCTCTTTTCTCTCTAGCCCTGGCTCCGATATTCATACTAGACAATAGGGAACATACTATGTTACTGAAATACTATTATCCACCACCTTGCTCAAGGAAGACGCTATCAACCAAGGCTAGTGAGAACCCTTCACGCCTGAGCGGGACTTGAAATCGGACTTCTGGGTTGGAAGTAAAGACATTCTCCACTAGACCACCGGATACATATTATTAATGTTTTATCATTCGTTGACCGTAACAATGTCTAAAATGTGGTCTGGGTTATAAAACATATTTTATATTCTATTCATAAATGTGTTCTGAAATGAACGCAAACTAAATCAATTATCGCAATCCAAAGGGATCTGCCGTGTGTGGGACCAATTGGCTCTCTGCAGACTCCCCGGTGTCTTATGTACTAATGTGATAAAATGTGTCCCACGGCCATTACAGTCTGTGTAGTCTATTTTGAATATCCGATAATTACAGTGAAGTTCATGGGCTATGGAGGAGGCCGTACCATAACAGTTCATGGGCTATGGAGGAGGCCGTACCATAACAGTTCATGGGCTATGGAGGAGGCCGTACCATAACAGTTCATGGGCTATGGAGGAGGCCGTACCATAACAGTTCATGGGCTATGGAGGAGGCCGTACCATAAACAGTTCATGGGCTATGGAGGAGGCCGTACCATAACAGTTCATGGGCTATGGAGGAGGCCGTACCATAACAGTTCATGGGCTATGGAGGAGGCCGTACCATAACAGTTCATGGGCTATGGAGGAGGCCGTACCATAACAGTTCATGGGCTATGGAGGAGGCCGTACCATAACAGTTCATGGGCTATGGAGGAGGCCGTACCATAACAGTTCATGGGCTATGGAGGAGGCCGTACCATAACAGTTCATGGGCTATGGAGGAGGCCGTACCATAACAGTTCATGGGCTATGGAGGAGGCCGTACCATAACAGTTCATGGGCTATGGAGGAGGCCGTACCATAACAGGAACCAATATTCTGTATTAACATTAATTAACGGTTATTTAGAGATACATATGATATTGACAACGGTTATTATATCGAACAAATATGAAATACCCCTCCATAGCAATACAATCAATGTGTTGTAGGCAGTGTCCACCAACCTTTAACTGTCTCGTGGTGCGATGTATAAGGTGTTGATTTTCGGTGTGAGCATCCTGGGTTCGAGTCCACGGACTGCCACATATGTTTGTAAATTTCATTTATCGATTTTAGGAGTATGGTTGGTTGTTGGAAGGAACATAATAATAGATCATATATAATACTGTTTAATTTTATCTGGTGACATAACTTATTTGGTATAGGCAACAGAAAAAGTTGCTGATGGGAAAATAGCATAACATGGTAATGTTGACATTATTTAGTTTATATTATTCTGGTCTACTTGTGACTGATGCAATGCTTTATAAAAATAAATGCATCTGTAGTAGATTACCAGTAAATAATTACCAAACCAGAGCAATTCCCCCCACGTTCTTGACGGAAACAATGCTGATGAGAAATGTGGTGAAACAAAAAAACCCGCTAATGCGGCTTTACCTTTATACCAGCGTGAATAAATTACTCTGTTAATCTGGGCCCCAATAGCTCTCCATAAACTGTTTCGCCAGCCCCCTGTCAGGCCCGAGGAACTCTGGATTACTGTTAATGTTAGACTGTTAATGTTAGTGATGTGTCCAGATTAGGGGGGGGGGGGGGGGGAGAGAGAGAGAGAACAGAATATCAAATTAAAATCTAAATCAAGCAAAAATTAAACAGAGTAAAATTGCACAAGCGATCGGCCTGCCCGATATTTAGCCACATCTTAGTGTTTTCATTGGCACGAATATCAACACAGCTCCTTCCTAGACAACAAATGTTCAATACGTTTCCGAACTCCAAATACCAGACTCCAGGAATTCATGGATGTTTGTTTGGTACCTGCAAAATATTTTGTTACGAGGAATGTCTCTGCATGTATATTTTACGACGGGTACTGTCATTCAAATATTATCATGCACTTGTTGTTTTTTTCATTCATCAAGTATACATATATATACACGGAATAAGGATGAATAAGAGGACAAGAAAACAGATTGCATAAACTAATGCACCACATTCATAACAAATTCAGCAAAATACTATATACTCAATTCTTAAATTCCTTTTGACGAATATTTTAAACCTTCAAGTAAGTTCCAAATTATGACAAGTTTCATGTGAACTTTTAGCCACACTTGAGTCATAGGAAATTAGGATAGGTAATGAGTTTGTGGGTTATGTTAACTATTTTTTGTATCTTTGGCTTAGTGGTAATTGCAACTAACTGGGTAGTGGTCAGGTAAATGAATGTCTAGCGTCCACTACATTAATTTGTACAACATGGAGTACTACATACCGGTAGCATTAATAAAACACACATTTACGATAAATATTCGATGACATGTTCACTCAATATGCTAGTCATTTATTCAAAAATACCCTGACAAACCAATGTTTATAAGGCCGAGGTACAACCAAACTGCTGAATCCTTACAAGTTCTTCCAAATGTCAACTGTCAACCTCTCCGCATGCATTTGTTCCATTAAGAGTGAACTATAATTGTCTTTTAATAAGACATTGACATTATAATAGTTAACATAATCAAAATCACTAGTAACAAGGAGTGTTTCAAGAACTTTTTCAGAATGTGTATCAACTTTATCAACATTTGTTGATAAAGTATATCCAGTAGATTTTTTGTTTATAGAAATATCCATTTGCATTGATAGATTATTCATTTTCTTGGGAGACTTAATTATATTAACAATATAATTTACCAACTGCCAGGATAGAATTGCCTGAACAAATATAGAGAAATGTACCAGCAAGATGTATTCAAAATTCACTGATCAAATTATTGTTATTTAATTATACATAATTTGTATTTATCATTAGCTAATGTTTGTATGGCTGTCAGTGGCTTGGAAAATATAATTGAGATGACGGAGTTGCAAGCAGCCAAGTTAGCAACCCCCTCAGATGCACTCATAAACCAAGAAGAGACTCAACCAACCAGAGGAAGGAGAGGAAAAGAACGAAGCGAAGGGCACATGTCCGGGCCGAGAAAGAAACAACGCAGTCCATCCTAATTAATCCACATTCTCCATGGGATCAGCAAACAACACAGTCTACCCACATATACCAACGCCACCTACCGGGACCTACAGGAAATGACGGGCCACTTATCGAGCATGACCTATTTCCGGGCCAATCGCAGGGACTACTTCCGGACCAATTACAGGGTCCGGGATATGGAACAAAGGTGTACCCACCCCAGGAACTGGATTTGAACTATGATGAGGAAGAGTTTATGCTAATACCTCATCAACATCCAATGACATATTTCAACAGAAGTAACCAAAAGAACCACCTCTACAGTGCAGAAAATCACATATATCTACAATAGCTGATAAATAGAGAGTAACGAAAGCCTTGCATGCAACGTTGAAAATCAGGTGTGACGTTAACCACTCCGTTAGAACCGCATGGCTTGTCCTACAGTGACTCGCTAGGATCGCCAGGGCAGTGGATGGGGCTACAGTTTATGTATTAGAGTGTGCTTTATTTCATATGAAAGCTCGTGTCATGGGCAGTCCAGAAAGGCTCTTTGTTTTCACCCATGTCAAGGCTTTATATATTTAATTGTAAAGTATATGTTTTATCATTAACTAGTAATGATGGGATCTGGGAGAGAGAGAGAGAGTAGAACAGAGTGAGAGGGAGCGCGCAGTGTTTTTGTCCCGCTCGATGACGTCACGGCTGGCTGCCTCGTGGGGGTTGGTTGAGAGAGGTTCTTCCCATGCTGTTAGCTCCCTTGCGAGTGGCTGGAGGACTTGCAACCGCTTTTTTCCCACGCGGCTCGAGCTGGTGCGAGTATATATACAGTTCCTCGCCACTCTCTCCCTCAGATCTGGTTTCTAGAACGCATCTATCTCATCCCTTGCTACCTGTCCCCTGCTCTGTACCTGAGAATCTTTTCCTCTGCCTACCTCTCTCTTTTTTCATATCTTTCACCACCTTGTTATTAATATTATACCCCCTCTGGTTAACTCTGCAAAATCAGCTTCATGCTGGCCAGTTGTATTGTGCGTTAAGGTCTGATATAACCCATGTATGTTAGTTGTTAAGATGAGTGGATCACGAAGCATTGGTTGGCATTTATATTGTTTAAGTACCGCATCCTATAATTATTAGTGTTCTGCTGGATTAGATAATGCTAGACTAGGAGTCTGATATTATAAGGTATTGTTTCCTACGAGTGCTGGCTTCAGTTAAAAGCGGCACGACATACCTGAGAACTGGAGTTGATTGAGTAAATTCTAGTCTGTGTGCCATTGAGAGTAGAGCATGCACGAATGAGGGTTTTTTGCCTATACCATTCTGCACTGTTCTAGTCTCGATTGTTTGTCTTTGAGGTACGCCAGGAGAACGCTTAATACTTCGGTATTAAGGTTTCTCAAGAGAGCTACCCTTCATTATAACGTAATATTTGACGCACAGACTTGAGATTTGCACTAGGCTATGCAGCATGACATGCGCACCAGTATCTCGTATCATTGACTCTAGCTAGACTTTATCAGTCACAGTAGACATTAAGTATATTAACCTAATTACTCTTTTTATGCATACCCATTTATGATTACACAAGCATTTCGCAGCCTAGTTTGATGTATTGAGACACAAACGACTTAGGCTCTTTTTGTTGATAGGAATACTGCATTGTCGTGGCGATTATTATTATTGTTGTAGTGTTTAGGATATTCTTGGCTCCGACGGTATTATATATTCTGCCTTTTTGTGTGCATAGCCTGCACGAGCATTGTTCCGCTGCCTGCCTCTTTGGGTTCCATTTCCGATACGAGCATCTTTATAGCATCTAACATTTAAAGAAGATTCCTTGTTAGTGTTGAAGGACTTTAGTGCACTTTCTTTCATGCAGGAGTGCCTGACATTTATTGATTAAAGTAACGTAAGCTGTAACTTCTCTTACCACCTTACTTTGCATACCATAACCAAGCACCTTCGGTTATAGGTAGTAATAGGCTGTTTTCACATAACATTAAGCCTAGAGTAGACGCACATTTATTGAGAGTTTGATAGCCTATTATTGCATATAGAACTCTGTAGAGTATTTGTGTTCTTTGTTCACTGGGAATATACATCAGAGGTTGGATCTAGCGCTTTGCGTTGTAGCATTTATGCCATTACTAGTCCAATGAATAAGAGCCCTGATATATTTGAACCCCAGTCGTAACACGGGGAAATGACGAAATCATGCAAAACATTTTTCCTGCACCCATGCAAGCTCTCTAAAATATGAGTGTAATTTTAAGAAATAAAGAATAACTATATCCAAGTATTCCTATGTTAATTATAATTTTAAGGCAATTATTAACTTCACAATAACTAAAAGATCGAAATCCCCATGTCCCTACTATTCCGAAATTAATGAAATTAGACTCAAATTATCATCCGAATATTACCTGACCGAAATATATGATCAATAGGCAAACACAAGGCCATACCTTCCACTAGCTAAGCTTTTAGTGGGTATCTACCAGTATCGGAGTTACTTCCGAATAGGGCTAGCCATTCTCTCTATAAAAAGTTTAACAAGTGTGGCGACCCAGATGTGTGTTAGAGGAGCTAGAAGTGACCGTCTCTAGTTGTGTGTGAGAGAGGCAGTTCCCTTTGGTGTCCAGTCGAAGGAGAAACTACGAGTCCTACGTCGTCCAGATTCCCTCTCATGGATATTACTTCTCCTCAATACCCATACCCTAAGTGTCTCTGTGTTACTATGTTTTAGGAATTATTGTGAAGGTAATATATAAAATATGCGAGTGTTCAAATTAATTTTATCATAGAGGCAATTTCCGGACTCTCCTTGAACTAATTTGTTCGCGTATTACGAGAACCTAACTTCCACCTGTGCAGTATAATTATATATATAATATTCGTGATTCAGCCAATTTAAGTCCACGTCAATGTTGTATATATTTTTCACTTACGTTACATACTCTATATCAGTGGTCTTCATTGCGCTGCTCGCGAGCCAGTGGCGGATCGCAATGACCTAATTGGCGGCTCACAAGAGAGGAGAGAGAGAGAGAGAATGTCATCAGTAATCAGAGAAAAGTCCAAAGTATTGGATATAAATTGCATCATTATGCCGTATCAGACGTAGCACTTAAACACATTACTAATGGGAATAGGCCTACTGGCCCTGGCAATTCTTCACTTTTCATAATTATTCAACACAAAGAGAAAAGGAGAAAAAAGAGACCACCCATTATACAGGAATGATGAGAGAGAGAGAGAGAGAGAGTAAAACGAGCCTTCTGTACAGGAACTGTATGTGTGGGTTACGTAAGTCCAGCGTTCGGCGGCCCATACTCAGCCAGTCTTGTCCATTCACTCGTTTTATTAACACTACATCAGGAAAGTGGGTAATGGTGCCTCGTAAATTAGTGTTATTTTATGAGAAAAAGACTGTTTCGGTATATGCATGAAATTTATGGACCTAAACTTGTAGTCTTACAAACTCAAACGCTGTATTTTCAGCATTTGGTTATTTTTTCACCAATTTGTCGTATTCCAGGCAGTGAATTATCCAGGGTACAATGAAAATGGACAACTGTATTATAAAACCTAAGCACACAAAAGAAGATGAACCACCAGAAATACAACCTTCTACAAGTGAATCATGTGTGAATCCTAACCTGAATAGCAGTGACAAATTACATGTACAGCATGGATAAAAAGATAAAACAAAACAGCTGGCTCATTTCAGGTCATCACAACATTAAATGAAAGTATTTATTTGTGTAATTTATATTAGTAGTCAAGAATTTCAAAATAATTTATTTTTTACTAAATAATTTCAATATAATAATTGTTACTAGTCGTTTTCAATAAATCTGTGGCTATGGAAGCCCACAAAAATATGTAATTTAGTTCCTATATATATTTTGTTCTGCTTATCCTTGTGGCTTATTTGCCTATGCGGCTCTCACTCTGAATATGTCCTGAACTTTTGGCTCTCTTGAAAAAATTAGTGAATAACACTGCTCTATATTATACGTAATACTTAGTGAACGCTCTCAGATTTTATTCAGTTGTGTTATTATTGATTGAGTGATCAAGTTCGAAGTGAAGTGTGTACCGAGAGCAATTTTCCTTCTTAAAACTTAATCTCAAACTCCGGACAGTGCTTCGTCCATTTTTCATAAGAGATCACGAGCGAGGTACGTGGAGAGAAAGAGGGTGGTGAATAGAGTAGTAAAGGAAAGTAAGAGAAGAGTAGATGAGGAATGTGGAAGGAATCTGAGTGTAAAATGGAGGGAGTGTAAGAAACTGTTCTGGAAAGAAGTCAAGAAAGTTAGGGAAGGTAGCATGGAAAAGAGTAAGGGTGTGGAAGATAAGAATGGGAGAATGCTAGTCGAGAAGCAAGAGAGAGTCGAAAGATGGAGGAAGTACTTTAACGAGTTGCTAAATGTAAGGAATGAAGCGCCAGGAAACCTAGTTGGATGAGGTATGGGAGAGAGAAGAAGAGAAGTAGTGGAGGAGGGGGTGGGGATCAGGAGGTCAGAAGTGTGGGAAGCCATGAAAAGAGTGAAGTTTGGGAAAGCACCAGGAACAGATGAAGTGAGTGGGGAAGTGTTGAGGTATGGTGGTGAGATAGTGATCGAATGGGTATGGAAAATGTGCAAACTACTAGCAAGGGAGAAGGGGAGTGCACCTGATGACTGGAAGACAGGCATAATTGTCCCCCTATATAAGGGTAAAGGGGAAAGAGGAGTGTGTAGTGAAAGGTTATTGGCAGGCCCCGTTGCCGGAAAGAGCGAAGAGAAATGCCAGTCTTGTGTTGAACTGGGCAGTTTATCAGTGCCAGGTGTTGTTGTGCTGCCGGAACACAAGTTGGATGTGTGGCATGCTAAGGGCACTGATAATGTTGTGGCTGATTGTTTGTCACAGGAGGGTTTGTTTGCAGGAGAATCCTCGCCGTTCAGTCAGTGTGTGTTGAGAGTGGAGAAAAACTAGGCTTGCCCCTGTAAGTACAGCCGCCATAAACATATTAAAAAAATAAAAAATCACATAAAAACTCTTTCTTTTGATAGTTAATTGTAAGTTGCCTATGTTATAGCTAAAGTCCTAAGTTGAACCTGTCTTTCACTTAGGAGGCTGGGTTCTGTGAAGCTCGCTCTGGGAGCATAGCAGGCTAAAATTATACTATTATGTTTGGGAGGGGTTATAAGATTTTCTTTATGTTGATATGTTGTTTTATGTAAGATTGAGCTTTGCATTTCATTTCTGGCGGAGTGGCTATGTGTGACGGGTCTTGTCGGCATTCTGCCTTGTCAGATATCGTGCTCGCCTAATGTTGAGCGTCCTATATCTTGGGCGGGGTGTGACGCCTGCCAGCGTTGGCAGAATCGCCTCCCGGTAGCCACTAGCACTCGCCAGGGCAGTGAAATGGGCTACAGTCTGTCTACAATGTTGTACTTTCTTTCTTGTGAATTGTCATGTCACAGGCAGGGTAGAAGTGGTCTTTGTTTTCGCCTGTGACAATGCATTGTATTTTATATCATGAGTTGAACATAAGATGCATTGTAGTGAAGGAGAGAGAGAGAGCCAGCGAGCAGGGTGGGGGAGGTGAGTGTTGCTTTTCCTCCTCCTCCCTCCTCCCTCCCGGAGGAGTTGTTCGCCCGCGTGGTCTTTTCTCTCGGTTTTGATTGGCTGGTGGTTCCTGGAGCCTTCTGTAGGCCTGCTGCCGGGTGACGTAGCGGCCTGTGATTGGCTGACCACCGTGCCTTTGTGGGGGATCCTGGAGGGGTCCAGATAGTCTGGGATCCAAGGCCGCAAAACAGCATTTTGATATGACACCCCTGCTGTAAATTTTTTGACCCTTGGAACATGATAAGGGAAGTATTGGACATCTGAAAAGTGAATTTGGACACTTGGTTCGGATTGCGCAACGTGAGGACACTCAATTTTACGAAGTTAAGACAGGAATTTTAAAAGCGGAAAATTTTGAGGTTGAGGAAATTCAATGCATCATATCTCCTTACTGTGACACTTTATTGCAACAAATGACCACTCATTTTTTTCGTCATGATGTCAGCTACAGAATGATAGGTAAATAATATTGATTGGGTGAACTAGAAGGTCACCAGAGGTCAAAAGATCTCGAAAATCATGTCTCACCTAAAATTTTGTATTTTTATCAAAGAAATGGGTTTAAGAATATATTCTAGTTTGATTTATGAAGAAATGATAGTTCTACCCAACTTTTTACACCTTTATAATGTTTTATGTGAGTGGGATATGCTTGTGGAGTAGGAATATAAGGCAGCACTATGCATTTATTTGTATAATCCAATTTGAAGAAATTACTAACGATACACTTTTCTTGTCCGACAGGTGATACTGCTGCTTCCTTGACATCCACGATGGATCCTGTGATAACAACAAAGCGCAAGCAGCCCTGTTCAACAATAACTGATTATTCCAGGTGTTTGATATGCCAAAGTACTACTGATGAGCTTGGACGTATGTGTAAATTAACAAGCAGGGGTTTCAATACATTCAAAGATGCAGTAGAAACAAGAAGAGATCATGTGTATTACAGACTTTGGAATGACCTATAAAATGCTGATGAGTTCCTTAGAAGGCAACCTATGTGTCATGTGAACTGTCGAAGTGATTATACACATAAGAAAAATGTACAGGCAAAACGGTTGAAAACAGAAAATGAAATGACTGGAGAAACATCTAGCACATCGGGTCGAACCAGTAGAACAGGAATTATTGATTATAAGCTTGTGTGTTTCTTGTGTGAAAAATAACGTGATGGAAAAGGTGATAGGCTGCTGACTGCAGTTGCTAGCTATGAAAGACAGGCATCAATTCACAAGAAAGCTAAGGAACTAAATGACGAAACTGTGTTACTGAAAATTCAAGGGCATGGAGATACATGCTTAGATCTAATTGCCAATGACTTTAGCTATCATCTCAGATGCATGAACAGGTTTATGGCTGCACGTGGCAAACCTAACACTGACAGTGGCAGTTCAGCAGTCATGACCGAGTATGATTCAGCATTTTTAGCGCTTGTGTCGGAGATTTCCCATGGACTTTTGAATGACAAACATGCCTACTCCATTGATCAGATTTTAAAAAGGTACAATGAACTGTTGTCTCAGTATGACATTGCTACAAAGTCTGGCTATAGAAAAGACAGACTGATAAAACGGTTGACAAAACACTTTGGCAGTAGCATTCAGTTTGTCTCTTTAAAGGGTGCATCATGTTTAATGTGTCCATCTTCATTGACTGTGAAGGAGTTGTGTGATCAAGTTGTGGGTCTGAAATCTGAATTAGAGGAATATCAGGTATATAGTGATGATGATGTTGATGATGATCCTAATCCAATGAAAAATGTTGACATTAGCTCATACCCTTTGGCAAAGCATCTAAGAACAGAGGTAAAAACAGCTGCAAAAAGAATGCATATTGATGTAGACAATGAATTCAGTATTTCGTATGATACTGCCTCAAGACAAATTCCTGTTGAATTGTACAATCATCTAGCATGGTTAATTACTGAAAGTGATGAAAACAAAGGTGACAGTGAGAAAGTTCATCTTAGTGAAAATGACAAAGAAACTGTTCTTAACTTATCTCAAGATATTATTAATTACATTTGTAAACAGCCTACACCTAAGCAGGTAGGATTGGCAATGCATGTTCTGAAAGAAACTCACAGCAAAAATATTGTTACCATGTTAAACAGATTTGGAAATAGCATTAGCTATGCCAGTGCTCAACGTTACTTAACAACGATTGCGAGTGAAGTAACTGAACAGGAAAGAAAAGAAGGTATCTTTATTCCATCCAACATTATACACAGACATTTTGCTCAATATGCCTTTGATAACCTTAACTTTCACTCTGAAACTGATGATGGTAGTCTGGATGCAACTACTAATATTATATATCAATATACAAAGCAGGAGAATATAATTGGGGCTGGGAAAGTACCTCTACATAAGACAAGACAGTTAACAGTCAATAAACCCGAGGCGTTTGTCCCTGTTAGCAGCAACCTTACCCTGAAGGACAGAAAAGAGGCAAGATCGTTATGTGGAATAGAACTCATTTCTGATGCCACTGTAGCTAGTAACACTCTGATTGATGAAAATATTGTATGGTTCCTTTTACGGATGTTTCCCACTCAAATGATGACATGTAGAAATGATAGCACTTCATGTACTCCAACTTGGAATACCTTTTTTGAAGTGTATGATGGACAACAGGCACATAAAACAAGTATTGGCTATGGACCACTGTATCCTCAAACTCCAACAAACCCAGATGTTGTCCAGACCTCCCTGGATTATTTCATCTCCCTTAATCTGAAACTGGGACAATCAAAAACTGTTATCACATGTGACCAGGCAATATATGACATTGTAAAAGGCCTGTTGAACAAAAATCCTCTCAAGTATAAAGATGTCATAGTACGATTGGGTGGATTCCACATTGCAATGAATTTTATGGGATCCATCG
Source organism: Lithodes maja (assembly GCA_037953745.1). Lineage (NCBI taxonomy): Eukaryota > Metazoa > Arthropoda > Malacostraca > Decapoda > Lithodidae > Lithodes > Lithodes maja. Next base: position 12,631 of record JBAKBP010004274.1, read on the forward strand.
GGTTCTTTATGAGGGAAAGTGGCATTGAAGACATACTAGCTGTGAGTAATATATGTGGTAGAGGAACAGCTAATAAGGTGATGGCAGGGAAGGACTACTACAAAATGGTTCGTTATCATTCCCTACTCTGTGAGGCGTTCTTTATGCTGAAGTGGGAGGCCTTTGAGCAGTGGTTGTTGCACAATGATGAAGCTGAAGCTCTTGGATTTCTATCTTCACTGTTGGAAAAACTTAGGACAGCTTATGAAACAAATGTGGGTGAGAATGCGGTTTAAGGGTGAAAGGTGGGTTTTTGTAAGTGCGTATGGACCAGGAAGTGAAAGAGAGTTAGACGAGGTAGAGGGTTTCTGGGAGGATTTGAGAGATTGTCTGCAAGGGTTTGATGAAAATGAAAATGTTATAGTTTTAGGGGACCTAAATGCTAGGGTAGGAAATGAGCCTGTTGAGGGAGTCATCGGTAGTTTTGGTGTGGATGGTGTAAACGAGAGTGGAGAAAGACTGAAAAATGTATGTGAAGAGTGTAGATTGAGTGTAGGTAATACGTTCTTCAAAAAAAGGCGTATACACAAGTACACCTGGCATAGACTTGTGAGGGGAGAGACTGTAGAGAGGGCATTGATGGATTATGTGCTGGTGACAAGGGAAAGATTGTGTAGACTGCTGGATGTGAATGTGATGAGAGGTGAGGCGGAGGGTATGTCAGATCATTACCTGGTGGAGGGAAAGCTAAGAGTTAAGAGTTACAGGAGAATAAGAGACAAGCGTGAAGTAAGAGAGGTAATAAAAGTTAGTGAGTTAGAGAAGAGTGAAAAAGAGAGGGAGTACAAGGAAAGACTAAATGAAAAGTGGATGGAAGTGAGAGAGATGGAAGAGAGAGAAGTAGAGATTGAATGGCAACAGTTTAAGGAAGGAGTGAAAGCAAGTGCAGAGGTAGTATGCGGCAAAAGGAAAGTAGGAGGCAGAGGTATCAGGAAGGGAAGCGAGTGGTGGAATGATACGGTGAGAAAGGCAGTTGAGGAGAAGAGACAGTGTTTTGAGAGGGTTTTACAGGATGGTAGTGTTGAGGTATGGGAGAGGTACAAGGAGAAAAGGAGAGAGGCAAAACGGAAAATTAGAGAAGCGAAAAAAGATGCAAACGAAAGGTGGGGCCAAAGGCTGAGTGAGAATTTTGAAGAACGAAAGAAGATGTTCTGGAAGGAGGTAAATAAAATAAGGAAAGGAGGACAAAAGAGGGAAGAGTCAGTGAAAGATGAAAATGGAGAATTACTAGTGGAACCAGTTGAAGTGAGGAAAAGATATGCCGAGTATTTTGAATCTTTGTTAAATACAAGAGATGGAAGAGAAGCAGTGATTGAAGCAGAGGTGGATGGAGATAGGTTACCCAGGCCACCCAGGTGGCAGGGAATGAATGAAAGGATTGAGGAAAATGAGGTGGAAGAAGCAGTGAAACAAATGAGAGCGGGAAAAGCAGAAGGTTTGGATGGTATTGCTGTGGAGTGTATAAAGAAGGGTGGAGATGTGATAATAGATTGGTTGGTGAGACTTTTCAATGTGTGCTTTGCTGTGTCAATGGTACCAATAGACTGGAAGAGTGCATGTATTGTGCCGTTGTACAAGGGGAAGGGAGATCGGCAGGAGTGTTCAAGTTATAGAGGTATTAGTTTATTGTCAGTGGTTGGAAAGCTGTATGGCAGGGTGTTGATAGAGAGGATAATAAAGTGTACGGAAGTTGCAATAGGAGAAGAACAGTGCGGTTTTAGGAGGGGAAGAGGTTGCGTGGATCAGATGTTTGCAGTAAGACAGTTATGCGAGAAGTATTTAGAGAAGCATAAGGAGATATTTTGGGCTTTTATGGACTTGGAAAAAGCGTATGATCGTGTGGACCGTGAAGCAATGTGGAAGGTGTTAAGGATTTATGAAATAGGAGGAAATTTGTTAGAAGCAGTTAAGAGTTTTTATGAAGGGAGCAGAGCATGTGTGAGAGTAGGAAATGGTGAGTTGAGTGAATGGTTTGAGGTAGCCGTCCGGCTGGCTCAGTTGACAGCGTGCCTGATTCCCATCTCGAGGTCTCGCGTTCAATCCCCGCTCAGATTGAAAAGTTTTTCTGGGATATAGCCGGCGGTTACCATCTCCACATGAGCAAGGGGGATGGGTAATGGTCTGGTAGACTAAAGAAAGCCAAGCGCTTGTGAATCCTCGAAGGAGGAGATACGGGCGCTATATAAGTAACCAGAAGATTATTATTATTATTATTATTAAAGGTAGGTTTGCGACAGGGTTGTGTAATGTCACCATGGCTGTTTAATATGTTTATGGATGGTGTGGTGAGGGAGGTGAAAAGGAGAACTATGGGAAGAGGATTGGGTTTAGTAGGAAAGAATGGTAGAGATTGGGAGTTGAATCAGTTGCTGTTCGCTGATGACACAGCATTGGTGGCGGATTCTGATGAGAAACTGCAGCAGGTAGTCAAAGAGTTTGGTGTGGTTTGTGGAAGGAGGAAACTGAAGGTGAACGTCAATAAAAGTAAAGTAATGGTGTGTAATAGGGGAGAGCATAGGGTGAATCTAGATGTGAGGCTGGATGGGGAAATATTGGAACAAGTAGAGTGTTTTAAATATCTAGGAGGAACAATAAGCAGGAGTGGAGGTATGGAAGTGGAGGTAAAACAGAGAGTGTGTGAAGGAAGGAAGGTTTTCGGAGCAATGGGAAGTATGTGGAAGACGAGAAATCTCGGAGTGAAAGTAAAAAGTGCACTGTATCAAGGAATTGTTGTGCCAACAGTGATGTATGGGGCTGAGACATGGGCTCTGAAGAAAAAGGAGAAAAGAGGGCTGGATGTGATGGAGATGAGCTGCTTGAGGAGTATGTGTGGAGTTACTCGTAGAGACAGATTGAGGAATGAAGAGATACGTAGGAGAGTGGGGCAGCAGGAACATTTGTCAGCCAGAGTGGACAGAAGGGTGCTGAGCTGGTATGGTCATGTTGAACGAATGGGAGATGAAAGGCTTACAAAGTGAATATGTGAGTCAGATACAAGGGGAGATAGAAGGACAGGAAGACCCCCATTGAGATGGAGAGACTGTGTAAGAAAGGCTTTGGATGATAGAGGAATGACTATAGATCAGGCAGGGGAAGTGGTGGTGGACAAGAGTGAATGGAGAATGCTTGTGAATAGTTGAGTGAACACGTGGTCATTTGGAGTAAGGGGTCGGGCGCAAGTTGGACTAGATAATATTCCATCAGGCGCCTGGCCCGGGGAGACGATTAATATGAAGGGTGTGCCTGGAAGTGTGGTGGGAGGGCTTGTGGCTTTGGCTCCGCTGCATGTCTGCCTGCCGAGATCGGAACCTCTCCGGGTGGTCAGGGGCCGGGGGAGTGCTGGAGCGACCTTGGTAACCCTGGCCTCTGGGTCTTCTCCTGGGTGACCTGGATGTGTGAGAGTTTGTGTTTTTTATCTGTGTTTATTTTTTGTTTTATGTTGTTTTTGTGTTTTCCCTGTTCTTGCTCTGTCTTGAGTCGGCTACCCCCAAAATGGGGATTGGGCCTGAGCATATAGATAGATAGATAGATAGATAGATGAAACAAAAGACACTGAGAGAATCGTTGTATTTGTTGGTGATGTGATGAAACAATTAGGATTGCTTGCATCACAGTGGAAAGACTTTGAGAACACATTGGGAGTAACAGCTCAGTTATGGGGAATGTATATTGACATGGTGCTCATTTTGAAGCGCTACATCCATGCTGAAAGAGCTGGTATTTGGAAGCAACACCTGCTGGAGGTGCAGAACATGCTACCGTACACTGTTTCCTCTGGACATACTAAGTACATGTCATGTCTCCCAATCTATTTAAATGAAATGAAAAACCTACCCAACACTGCACCAGAGATACAAAGAAAATTTGAAGCAGGCAATTTTACTGTCCACCAGACAGAAGGTGTGTTCAATGGTGTATGGACAGATCTTGCATTGGAACAAACATACAATAATGAGGGAAAGACTCGCTTATTCAAAGGTATTACTCATGCTGAGGCTGCTCGAGAAAAGTACATAAAAACATTACCATTCTTGACATCTGTCTCTGAGAATGTCAAGAAGATGGTGCACATGGAATCCCCTCACCCAGATCACCATGAAAAGAGGAGTAAAGATGATATAGAAAGGGTTCTGTAAATCAGAAACACTGTAGCAGAAACTATGAGGAATCCGTTTGTTGCAACCCTTGGGACGGATAAGCTGATAAACATTGCAACAGGAGAGACGCTTGAATCTACACAACTAGTCAAAGCTAGAACGATTGGGCTAGAATCAATCAGAGATGCCAGCACCACCAATGCTGCTAAAATTGTTACCCCAAAGATAATGACATTTGCCAGTCAACATTATTATTATTATTATTATTATTATATGAGATGCCGAAGTCTCCAACCAGGGTGCAGAAACACCATCAAGATCAATCCACACAAAACACCCGGAGGCACTGGAGAGAGACTATGGCAACTTAGGAAAAAATACAAACATACACTGTATACTGTACTGTACATATACACATATTAAACACAGATAACATATTATGCAGTGGAGGATATCAAGCTTAAATATAATACAATAAAATAGAATAAAATAAGTTTAAAAATTAGAATTAATGCTGCAAAAAAGCATTAACTCTAGACTTAAAAATGGAGATATTAGCTGAATTGACTAGCTCATTTGGCAACTTATTCCACAAGTCAACCATGGCCGGCACAAAACACCGTGAAAACTGTGTAGTAGAAAAATTAACACGGCTCATGGCAAGATAATTAAGATTGCTTGTGAATCTAGTTGCACGAGCCCGGACATAGGGCCCAGGCAGAACCCCATGTAAGGGATGCTGAGGGTTGTTAAAAACTTTAAATAAAAGACTAAGGGCACCAACTTTACGTCGATGACACAGATCAAGAGACAAATTAGGTAGAATAAAACTGATGGAATTTAGCGACCTGTCAAGCAACTTGAGATGGCAGTCAGCTGCTGACAACCAGACAGGTGAGCAGTACTCGAAATGTGGCAAAATAAAAGCATAAAAAGACTTGATAACTGTGGTGTCACAAGCAAATGTTTTATAAACCTTGCGAAGCAGACCAATTTTTTGGGAAATGGAAGAGGAGAAAGAACGAATATGCTTTTCAAAAGTAAGTTTGGGATCAAGAGTAACTCCTAACAAACGCAGAGTATCCACATTCTCAATTTGCTCGCCAGAAACTTGTAGATAAGGATGGGGAGGATCCAAGGTACGAGATCTGCTGATGATAATGGAGTGTGCTTTACTAGCATTAAGTTTCATGCCCCAAAGTTCACACCATGATGTAATTTTGGCTAAATCCCTATTCAGAGCAGTAGCAATTACGTGTCGATCTATTAGTGATGCAATTGACGCATATAAAGTTGTATCATCAGCATAGGAGATTAGTTTATTTTCAAGCTCGGAACACAGGTCAGCAGTAAAAATAATAAAAAGCAAAGGCCCAAGGACACTGCCTTGTGGAACACCAGAAACAACAGTAACAGAAGGGGAATGACACCCATCAATAACCACAGACTGAGATCTTTTCGTCAAAAAATCTTCAAAGATCCTTAAAAAATTGCCACCAATACCAATGAGCTGTAACTTAAACAGAAGTGCTTTATGGTTGACTAAATCAAAAGCAGAACTAAAGTCAATAGCCACGACGCGAGACTCATGTCCCTGGTCCAATGAAGATTGCAAGTCATGGGTGAGTGTCAGAAGTGCATCACATGTACCCAGTCCCTTACGAAAACCAAACTGTGAGTTTGGTATCAAATTATGACTATTACAATAAGAGGAAAGGCGTCTGGACAACAGCCTCTCATCGAGCTTGGATAGGATAGGTGTAATGGAGATAGGGCGATAGTCATTAGGAGATGATGAGGCAGTATTTCCCTTTGGAATAGGAGTGATAAACAGAAACAAGGCAAAGGAAAGCGACATTGTATGAAGAAGTTAATCAATGTGGAAAACACTGTTACAAGAGCCCTTTGTTTTACACAAGAATTAAGTGATGAGGCAAAGATTGAAGCCTTTAGTTATGAATGGAATGACTATCCCCCATCATTATTTGAGCCAAACAGTACTGCATCTGAGGGATATACCATGCGCAAAGGAACTAAATATGATTTTATTGAAACACTTCAAAAAGAGGTAGCTGATTCATGGAAACCAATGACAGAAATTTCTCAATCTGATTCTGAATCAGTGTATGTTATTGACGCCATGGCATTTATACAACGCTATCGGACACTGGCATCAGAGAGTTTTGGTCAGCTTCAGGAGAGGTACTTGCAGAAGATTCTGGCCATGAAACCAATCGGTTGCTCAGAGGTTCACTTTGTTGGTGACAGGTATGACTTTGGTGAAATGAGCTTAAAGGATGGTGAACGACAGAGGCGGGTGAAGGGAGTTTTGACACCAGAGTATATCCCTGATCATAACATGAAAATACCAGAGTGGAAAGGATTTCTTTCAAACCCACAGAACAAGGCAAACCTACTTTCATATATTTCATCCTCTTGGACCCAGCCATCCTCAGTTCCTGACGGGATTACCCTGATAATAGGAGTTGGTACTAAGGGAATTCGTGTGACCAGTTGCGGTACAACTGTGTTACAGGAACTGTGTTGCCACAATCATGAAGAAGCTGATACCAGGATCTTTTCACATATTGCAAGCTGTCAGAAGAGTAGTGTGTTTATTGTTCATGCAGCTGATACAGATATCATTATGCTTTCTATGTATCATTATCCTCGACTTCCACATGTTGCTAAACTGTGGGTTGAAAAGAACTACATCTTCTTTCCCATTCATGATTTAGTTGATAAACTAGCTAGTACAGTAGAAAAAGATGCACTTGAACTCACAGACACTCTGCTTATTTCATATGTTTTATCAGGCTGTGATTCAGTAAGCTTCCCATTTGGACGAGGGAAAAAAAGAGCGGCAAAAGTAGCAATGCAGCACATAGGTAAAATTACAATGCTGACTAGCTTCTCACATACTAATGTAGGCCTAAGTGACAAGTTGTTTGATGAGGCACGGGACTTTTGGTGTGATTTGTACGGCAAGCCAGGATATTCATCATTGGATAGGTTACGTGCCCATATATTTGCCTCTAGCAAACAGGATCTCCGCTCTCTTCCTCCAACTGAAGACTCCTTTCATTTTCATGTCCTTAGGAGTCTTTGCCAGATTAGCCTGTACAAACAGGCTAATGTGTGTAATCCAACTCTTCTTGCACCTGAACAGTATGGCAGGTATTTGGACAGTAATGGCAGATTGTTCCCAGTTATGAAGCGCAAAGTTAGTAAACCTGCAACAGCAAAACTAACATTCTGCAAGTGTAGGAAAGGCTGCATTAAAAACTGTCCATGTGCTAAGGCTAGACTGGAGTGCATTATTGCATGCACTTGCAATGGGACTTCCCCAAAATGTGGGCGGCTAACTGAAGATAACGGCGATAGCGATTAGTGCAAAATATAGGTTTAACTGTTAGGTTTGCTACATTTATTATCTTTAGCACATAATGTCTGTTTTACAATAATTTCATATGTATTAATGAAGAATAAAAAGCCTTATTTTACCACTTATTGACATTACATCAATAATTTTCAATGTGTAAATAGGACTGTATACTTTAAAGAATATGTCACTGTCACTAATTCACATTTGTTTTCATTACATCTCTAAGCAGCAGGCAAAAGTGATGCCTTTTACTTTTAGTTTATTAGTATTTTCTTTTCTAAAATACATCAGTAGGACATACAAGGTTTAATGAAAGTGTTTTTCTAAATTACAACTGAGAAAAATGTATTATACAGATGCTTTGTAAAAAAATATATACCAGTTTTGGGGTGAGACATGATTTTCTTGACCTTTTGACCTCTGGTGACCTTGTAGTTCAACCAATCAATATTATTTACCTATCATTCTGTAGCTGGCATCATGACGAAAAAAATGAGTGGTCATTTGTTGCAATAAAGTGTTCACAGTAAGGAGATATGATGCATTGAATTTCCTCAACCTCAAAATTTTCCGCTTTTAAAATTCCTGTCTTAACTTCGTAAAATTGAGTGTCCTCACGTTGCGCAATCCGAACCAAGTGTCCAAATTCACTTTTCAGATGTCCAACACTTCCCTTATCATGTTCCAAGGGTCAAAATTTTTACAGCAGGGGTGTCATAATAAAATACCTTTTTTTGCACTTTTTGGGGTGTGGATCCCAGACTAATTTAATATCATAACTTCCCTTTGGTTCTGCACGATTTCATATATCGGCCATCGTATTATATGCTGAAGCTCTCAGATAACACATGTTTAGTTAGGCATTTTGGAAGGGTTACCAATTTTGTCTGTAGAGGTTGACACACTCACGGTGTCTCCCGTCCTGTATCATGGTGGTCTGCTGGGGGATTTAATGCTAGACTGGGATAAGGCTACTGGTGTTGTGATTTCCATGTGTACTAGGTTTTGTTGAACCTGTACAATCGCAACGGAGACGTGGGAAGCCTAGGTGGTCTTTCTGACTGTGTACCTTGTGAGTTTAGCACTGTGTTGCGAGTGAGGCTTTTGCCTCTGCCACCCAACACTGTGCTAACTCGTTTGCTTTGACTTTGAGAGGGTCGCCAGGAGAGAACCAGATACTAGCGATCTGGATCTCTCAAGAGAGCACCCCGTCAATTAATGTAATTTGGCCGCACAGCCTTAAGGACTTCGCTAGGCTACGAGCCGCTTGCTCAGCCATTGTTTCCTAGCCTACTACATCCCAGCTAGACTTTATTCGCCTAGCAGACACCAGATTTAGATTATAACCTCTTTCTGTTATGTATGCATTATTATTCACGGCATTTATTAGTCTAGGTTGTTGTTGAGTTGCACAACCCTAGTAGGCTGTTTCGTTGATGAGGAAGTACTTATTTTGCTGTTTGAGTTCCTACTATTGCGCAGTTATTATTCCCGTGCCAGTTAACCCTATATGTCCTTACAATTGTCATATCCTGTTCCTGCTTTATACTACAGTTCAAAATCCGATACGATCATCTTACCCTAGCATCAGACTTTCTTCAGAAGATTCCTGCTCGATGCTTTGGGACTTTCGTTCACTTTCTTTAGTATAGGAGTGACAGTTCATTATTGTTTAGAGTAACTTTAAATATACTTTCTTCTAGTTTGCATTAAATCATTGGAGTGATTTAATTAAGATCTCAATCTTTTCCTAGTATACCTTATTACCGTAATTGTATGTTGTTGTGATCAGGCTGTATCAGAGATCATCAGCCTGTAGTAGTAGTGCACTTATACCGAGTTATAGGATACCCCGTTATCGCAGATTTAACACTGGAGGGTATAGGTGTTTTTGTGCGCCGGCATTATAAGTTCAGGGGTTGGATCTAGTGTTACCGTTGTGGCTGTGTGCTTTCCTAGTCCAATGATTAAGAGCCCTTGTTTTATACGAGCCCCGGTCGTAACAGATGGCGGGCAGATGGACTGCTTCATAATGCTTCACCAGGAAAAGTAAGAAAATACTGACATGTGAATACATTATATGATACATTTATAATATATAAATATATACATATTAATGTTCCCACATGTTATTTTTGTCTTTGCTTATATATTACTCTATCTATAAAGCTATCTACCTAACTGCATATACTGTATACAGTATGTATTGATCGATAAATAGAAACACTGGGATTATAGACTCTCCGTGTCCTTGTATTTGTTATAACGTATACACTAATATAAAGCCGATAATATACACAACAAGTATAATAGGGGTGGGGGAACAAACAAACCATTACCTAGCAACAGTGAACAGGAAGAAAAACAAACAAAATTATATTAGTAAAGGAGAAGGTAACATTGATCTAATGAAATACAAATGAGAAAGGGAGATACGCAGAGTTGCATCAATATACAGACCATTTGATCCAATTGAGGTGATCCGACTATAAAAAATAAACAAGTGCAATGATACTAGTACTACTTGTCTATCTGTAACAATGGTGTGTGTCTTAAGGTGGGGGGGGGGGGGGGTATTACCGTGTATATATATATTTATTTATGTATTATTGTTTTCGTTTCCACCCTAGACCTCCATCAATCTTAATAAAGTATCCTCAAGATCCCCTTTTGAGATATTATATATATATACATTTTTCGGAAGAAAAATGTCCCGGCCGAAGGACGATTCCTCTAAAATTTAAGGCTCGCTATGGCTAATAGGAATACAATCGACACCTAAATGGCACGAACGGTCTTGATATTGATTACATTGACAATCTAATGGGGCTAAACATAAGGGAGAAGGTGGTCCAGAAAAAAAAAAACTACCTCCACCTTAGAAGGGTGACTGTGGTCTTGTCTTTACTAGTTCCCTCAGTGGGTGGGGGTGGGGGGGGGGGGGTGTTACTCCAGTTGAGGAATGTATGATGCTGGTGATACTGAAGCATGCGTTGGGCTTCTTATCTCTCATTACCGCATACGCTCCGACTAATATGAGTTATTTACAAAACAACAAACTGTTCTATGCTAGACTAACTTGTGGACAACATGAAACAGTGAATGAAAAGCCATCAATTCTTGTTGCACTATTCAACAATGACCCACTCTCCTTGCTGAGCCAAAGAGCCCGTGGCTAGAGTGAATGATGGAAAGGCTCCTGGTATCTGTGGCATTTCACAAGAATTTCTAAAACGTCAAGGTTGAACCCATGATCTATTGGTTGCTTGCATTCCAATCTGTTGTTTGTCGAACTGATATAATTTCCCTTGATTGGAAAATGGATATTGTCTGGAAGAGTGAAAGAGGACCAACAAGACTGCAACTACTACCGTAGTAGTATGCTGATCAGTGTACAAGGCAAGGTATTTGCTCATACAGTATATTACTAAATATTAATAATTATATTTGACCATAAAGTTTTACAATTAAATGTGTAAATATACATATAGAAATATTGAGAGTGTAAATGAGAGGTTAAATGGAACAATTTTAGCGTCAGGCGAAAGCGATAAGGATATTCAGTCTCATGCTAAAAATGATGACTATATTGCTAATGATAGTAGTGATGGTGCAACGGAAGATGGAAATGTCGTTAGAAATAAAGGTAAATTAGGTATAAAGAAAAGAAGTAAATTGAGAGTATATTACACAAACTGTAGGAGTCTATGTAACAAAATGAACGAACTTAGAGCCCTTGTTAGCAAAGAAAATATAGACATAATAGCGCTAACTGAAACGTGGATTAATACAGAAACCAGGCATTTTGTAGCAGAATTTGATATACCAGGATATAGTTTGTTTAAATATGACCGAACAAGTAAGAGGGGTGGCGGTATAGCAGTGTTTGTCAGGAGTACATTAAAAAGCTGTATTAAATCAGGTATTAGACTAAATAACGATAATGAAAGTGTTTGGGTAGAGGTTAACGAAGGTAGTGAGACCATAGTTATTGGAGTTATGTATAGACCGCCAAATATGAGTAGAAATGACGGAACGTCATTATGGGAGGAAATTAAAATGGCATCAAGATTTAGCAATGTGTGCATTATGGGGGATTTTAATTTTCCGAATATAGATTGGCAGCATCAAATAGGAGACTCTGATTCTGAGAAGTGTATAGAGGTAGTACAAGATAGTTTTTTATTTCAATTCATAGATACGCCGACTAGAGGTAATAATATTCTCGATTTAGTTTTCAGTAACAATGAACATACGGTAAATAATGTAGAGATAGGGGACCACCTAGGAAATAGTGACCACAATTCTGTGTATTTTAATATACAATGGAAAGAGAGAATACAACATTAATACCTGACTTCAGAAAAGCCAATTATGGTGGATTAAGAAGAGCCCTATTAGCTGACCCTATGGTCAAAAAATAAAGTCGATCCAGGTGTCCAAATGAGTGTACCCCTTCTCAGGCACCTGTCATCTTAAGTCAGGAAGAGACGTCAACCTTGGTAGATACATACGATAATTTTATCGAGTCGGTATTCAATGCACAAAATAAATACATCCCCAAAAGAAAATTTAGATCAACACAGAACCAACCCAAATGGATGAATAATAGACTATTAGATCTTCTAGGACAAAAGAGAGGAATATATAGAAAAATTAGTAAAGGTGAAATTCACCTACTTGCTTACTATCAGAATCTATCAAGACAGGTAAAAAAGGATATTTGGAAAGAAAAAAGAAATTATGAAATTTTAAGGTTGCCAATGACTCAAAAAATAATCCTAAAGCTTTTTACCAACTATATAAATCCAAGGTTAGATATGTAATTGGTCCCCTTAAAACTTCGAAAGGAGAAATTACAGAAAATGATTTAGAAATGTGCAGTACATTAAAATTTAATGTACTGCACATTTCTAAAATTGACTATTTAATAGTCAATTTCTTTCCGTTTTCACTAATGAAAATTTGGCACAGTTTCCAGAAGTCCGTAAGGTATATAGCGATAGTATAGAAAATAGGTTAAGTACGGTTACTCTAAGTAGAGATGATGTGCTTAAGGAAATTGACAGACTGAAACCTCATAAATCGCCTGGTCCTGATGAGGTATATGCTAGAGTATTAAAAGAATGTAGGGATGAGTTAAGTTACCCATTAACATTTTTATTTAACAAGTCATTGGAGACAGGTATAGTTCCAGAAGCTTGGAAGCTTGCAAACGTAGTTCCGATCTTCAAAAAAGGTGACAAATCAATAGCATCCAATTACCGTCTCATTAGTCTTACATCAATCATAGGAAAGCTACTAGAGTCAATTATTGCTAGTAAAATTAGAAACCACTTAGATACATTTAATTTAATAAATTCTTCTCAGCATGGATTCACTCAGGGACGTTCTTGCCTTACTAATTTGCTTAGTTTTTTTCTCAGAGGTATATGAAGCAGTAGATAATGACAAGTCATATGATATAATATATTTAGATTTCAGTAAAGCTTTCGACAGAGTCCCACATGAGAGATTGATGAGAAAGGTTGAGGCGCATGGAATAGGTGGGGCGTTGTTGGGATGGATTAGGTCATGGCTAATTGGTAGGAAGCAGAGAGTCAGCATAAATGGTACGAAGCCAGAATGGGGAGCAGTCAAAAGTGGTGTCCCCCAGGGATCTGTATTAGGTCCTCTGTTGTTTGTTATATACATAAATTACCTTGATTTAGGTTAAACTAGTAGGAAAAGTAAATTTGCAGACGATAACAAAAGGGGGAGAACAATTGATTCAGATAGAGATATAGAGTGCCTCCAAACGGATCTAGATACCTTACACGAATGGTCAGTAAATTGGCAGATGAAGTTTAACATTGACAAATGCAAGGTATTAAAGATAGGGAAGATGCATACAAATGTTAAATATAAACTAGCTAATATGGAATTAGAAAACTCGAATTGTGAGAAAGATCTAGGTGTGTTTGTTAGCAATGATTTGAAGCCTAGACAACAGTGTATAATCGTTCGAAACAAGGCAAACAAGATTCTCGGGTTCATCTCTAGGAGTGTGAGTAACAGAACTGCTGATGTTATCTTAAAACTTTACTTGTCATTAGTGAGACCCCATATGGATTATGCTGTTCAATTTTGGTGTCCTTATTACAGAATGGACATAGATTCATTGGAGAGAGTACAACGTAGAATGACAAAAATGATCCATAATATTAGAAATCTTCCGTATAAAGAAAGGTTGAAGAAATTAGGCTTACATCCGTTAGAGATAGCAGAGTTAGAGGGGATATGATAGAGGTGTTCAAGTGGGTTAGTGGGATTGACAAATGTACTAAAGCTCAGTGATAGCGAAAGAACTCGTACCAATGGTTTCAAATTAGATAAATTTCGTTTCAGAAAAGATATAGGCAAATATTGGTTTGGTAACAGAGTTGTAGATGGGTGGAATGGACTACCAAGTGCTATAGTGGGATTAAAAACGATAGGGAGCTTTAAGATAAAATTGGATAAGCATATGGACGAGAAGGGTTGGGTGTGAAGGAGGATCAGCAGGGTTGGGCCAATCAGCGCTCTGCAGACCCCGTAATCCTGCGTTAATCTCTAACCGTTTTGGTAAGATGATCCTCAGGGTATTAGAGTGTTCAGCCTATAATTGGGCTTTGTAATTGGGGTTGTGTGGGACAGGGATCTGCCTTGCTTATGCCAACCGGCTTTCTGCAGACTCCCATTTTCTTATGTTCTTATGTTCTTATATAAAAAAAGGGTCTGGGAGCTCCACATATTGACACTATCTTCTGGATGGACCAACCACAGGTAAAAATGTTAAAGACTGTAAATTGTACAATGGGCAAATACACATAAATACATATTTAATTTTTTACATATGTACACACTTATACGTGTTAATTTTAAAAAACAAATCACGATTCTACAATTAAATTATATTAACAAATATACATTAAAAACAAAATACGGGATATGAAAATATACCAAAGTAAAAGAGATATGTATCATATTATTGAGTCAGTTGTAAATAAGACACTGGTGGTCATTCAGTAAGTGTTTCAGGAAGACTGTTCCATTGATGTCATTATTAAGTAGTAGTATTAGAGATATCTATGGCCAAATTGCCAAAATCAGGTAAAACGAAGATGTTTAACTTTTTGAAGATTTCAATTTGCCAGCAGATCAGTGGGGCGAATCCCTAATATCTAATTGGACCTGCACTCCAATCTACTTATCCTAGTGACCACAAACGATTTAGCAAACTATGAGAGTAACAGATTAGTTTAGTACAAGTGATCATCATATGATCACATTAGAAATTCTTTTCCTAAACAATAAACTAGTTTTACATACGAACATACACAAACTCAAGGACCGTGTGCTACTCACAAAGTGCGATTTTGGTCTAATATCCTAATGGCGGCATTCCAGGCAGCCCTGTTCAAAGCTGCGTCACTTGTCAGGTACTTTGATTCAAGATCAAAATCTTTCTTGGTCTGCCCCTTGTTGCAGATCCCTCCGTGTTAATGGGTTTGCATCTATTCACCCAACTTAGTTCATCCATCCTCACCTCATGTCCAAACAATCCAAGCATATTAGTATGCATCTCATCACTGATACTCTTGATACCTAACATTCTCCTCAGCTCTTCCTTAGATATCCTATCTTGTAGTTTTGCAACACACATACATCTCACCATTCCCATCTTGTTGCATTCCATTCTGTTGATATAATCCGCTTTGACAGGCCACGTTTCTGAAGCATATGCCATTGTGCTTCTAACACATGTAGTGTACACGTTTCCCCTCAAGTGGAGAGGGAGTCTTCTCATGGTAAGTAGTGGCCACAGTTTTCTAAACTTTCCCCAGCCTCATCTTATTCTGGTGATTGTGGCATCCTCAGCAAACTTGTCCACCATCTCCAATGCCTCATTGCTAGTGCTAAATACTCTCGAGCTGGTCATTGCACACAAGCTCACCTTTGAATACTATGCATACAAATTTCTCAATTTCGAACTTCTCCCTCGGCAGAGGTCCCGTTGTTCTAGTGTCGCGCTTCTTCTGTGATGTACCCAGCAGCTTCAGACACAACATTGTATTACGTTCACGCCCACCCCTTTTCTGCATAATGCGCATGGGTATGCACCTCTTTTGTCTACCTTTGCAATACCTAATCTATTTTTTAATACCTTGGTTTTATCTATATTAACTTCTAAGCCTTTACTTGCCATGCCCTCTCTCCATTATTTGAACTTAGCCTCGGCATCCAGCACACTATCTGCAATACGTACTAGTTCATCTGGGTATAGCAGTTCCCAGAGGAGCCCAGCTCTGAAATCACCAGATAGTGCCTCCAGAACCATAACAAAGAGGAGAGGGTTTAACACAGATATCTGGTGGACGCTATCTGTAAACTCCTCACTCAGTACACCTTTCACCCTCACTTCCGTTTGTGAGTCCTTGTACATTATCACACGCACCAGCTAGTTTTCTATGCCAGGATTTCTCATAGCCCACTGCACAACTTTGCTAGGCACCCTATCAAAGGCCTTCTTCAGGTCGATAAACGCAAGATACAGATCACTAATTGTAAGTAGATATATGTCTTGCAGCTGCCCAACTATGAAGATATCATCGATTGTATCACATCCTGACATGAAACCGAATTGTATATCGTCGAAAGAAATGCATTTTCTGATCATACCTTCCAAGACTCTCTCACAGACTTTCATGACTTCGTCTAGCATTTCCAGGCCTGTATAATTTCCCCTACCTGACGAATCCCTGTTGGCCTTATAATAGTTTTTACTATTACACTTATATGTCATTAATTAGGGATTGTTTCCTCTCTAATTATGGGGTATTTTAACTCTGGGACCAAACTCACTCCCATATATTATCACCTAAGGCTTTAAGCATCTCGGCTACATGGCAGAAACTAAACTAAGAGAACCATGCAAATGCTTGGACTCAATGCTCGGACCTATTTCAATGACATCAATGACGATCGTTAATATACAATTTAAAAATGAGTAGAGGACACCAAAAGAGCGAACATGGTAATATCTCCCTGTTCAACAGATCCTAAATAATTGTTATAAACTAGCAAATTGGGCTCAAACCTGGCAAATAAGTTCCAATAACAAAAAGACATATAGTACTATATATATTATATTAGCATTAATAATCAAACTACTCAATGAATGTTATTAACTCAAACCACTGATAATGTAACTGACTTAGGAGTAACAAAATGAAGTAATTCTATGCCCAACCAATAATGTACTAAAGTAGTAGAGAAATCAACCAACATTATTTGCTTCGTTGTAGTATCTTTTAAATGCAAATCTGACAACAGTTATTCTCACTTTATGTTATTCTAATGATTGCCCCCATCTGGAATACTGTGTACAATGTTGGTGTCCATTTTATCAATATGACATGGATGAACTAAAGAGAATATTGCGGAGAAAAACAAATAATAAAAAATATGTCATACGAAGATAGTTTAGCAAAGCACAGGCTAAGAGGGAACCTAATTCAAGTGTATCGATAAATACTACAAGGATGTCGACAAATACTTCATATTTGATCAACCAAAGTACGCTACAATATATGGTTACAAATTAATAATTGGAAAGCCTTTCCACTAATATGAGGCAAAGCATTAATATTTAATTGAATAGTAGACTTATAGAATGGACTACCTAATATCTACCCCTTTCTTGCAAAATTAAAGTACTGATACAACCAATGTGTCCTAATTATGGATAATAATCTTAGAGCATAACAACGTATCTAGTAGGTAAACTTAAGAAAGATTGCCCAAAGATGAATGAAAGGGGATAATGCAAAGCATAACGTGTATTGATACGAAAACAAACAAACATATAAGATTTCTCATTGATATAGAAGAAATGGTCCTGAGCAGGTTCTAAATTTAGAACAGATGATATTAGATGGACTAATAGAACAGTAGAATGGTAACCTAGATGTGGAGGAAAGTGTAAACAGAGAACCTGAATTAAGGATGCAATCCAACAGTTTGCTGAGGTGGGATGGGACAGGCTATCAATTGTGACCGGTTAGAGTGGCAACGTTTGGGAGAGTCCTTTTTTCCAGCAGTGGAATATCTAAGGTGCCTAACGGTGGTGATGAAAATGATGATTATGACTAATATACATCATAATAGAATCATGATTTGTGTACACATTCTCTAACTAAGTTTGTTGTTAAAGATTAATATAAAGGTTATATATTTTACCAAATCATAAATATGGCAATGTGAGTGAAGAAGTATATGGATGAAGGCGGTGTTGGTTGGGAGGAGGGGTGTCGACTGACTGGGGACAGAGGTGCATAGGGACGTTTCGTTCGTGGCCACCCCTTCAGGGATCACGGCGTCAGGGAATAGATAGATAGATAGAGTACAAAGGAAATCAAGCAACAACAGATCTAGTGACCCTTCTAGGTTGCTTGTCCTCCAAAACACTGAGGATCAAGTGTCCAAACAGTGGTTTAGAGTGGGTAAGGGATGTTACGACCTGGCACTCGGGTACACAAGGGCTCTCAATCAGGACTCGAGTACGGCTCGCTGCCACAACGGAAACACACGATCCCAACCCCTGAGTACTGCCAGCCGAACAAAAAACACCAATACCCTCCAGAGTTCAATCTGCTATAACGGGGTATACAAGAACTCGGTACTAGTGTTCAACAACAGACTAATAAAGAGACAGGAATTATCTAGTCTGGTCAACAATCAAACAAAGAAGTAAGAAACAACAACACCAAAGAATAGTGTTGGCCGAAGCCGAAGTAATCCACCCTTGACTAAGAACTTAAGAAGTCCTCCACCCTCTACTTCGGATCGGCACTATTACGTTACGTTAATTAATAGTCCTTAAGCATCGAGCAAGGAATCTTCTGAAAAAGTTAGATGCTTCTCGGATGCTCGTAAGAAGTACGTATCGGATTTTGAACAACAATTCAATAAGCAAAACACTGGCAATTAAATATTATTAAAGGTTTAAATTGGCATAAGAATAATTATAAGAATATGCAATAGTAAATGGCAAACATTAAAAAGAAGTACTCCGCAAATGCACCGGCAATAGCCTACTCGGATTGTGCTCGTGGGCCACTAATCACTAAAGTAGCCAAGCGTGCAACACATGAAATCAATAGTGCATAAACAATATCATACATAAGGAAAGCTTCAATACTATTCTGTATCTGCTGATCGAGTAAAGTCTAGCTGGGATGTAGTAGGCTAGGAAACAATGGCTGAGCAAGCGGCTCGTAGCCTAGCGAAGTCCTCAAGGCTGTGCGGCCAAATTACGTAAATTGACGGGGTGCTCTCTTGAGAGATCCAGATCGCTAGTATCTGGTTCTCTCCTGGCGACCCTCTCAAAGTCAAAGCAAACGAGTTAGCACAGTGTTGGGTGGCAGAGGCAAAAGCCCTCACTCGCAACACAGTGCTAAACTCACAAGGTACACAGTCAGAAAGACCACCTAGGCTTCCCACGTCTCCGTTGCGATTGTACAGGTTCAACAAAATCTAGTACACATCGGAAATCACAACACCAGTAGCCCCATCCCAGTCTAGCATTACCTAGACCAGCAGAAAACAGGAACAATAATAATAACACACAGGGAAATGCATATACGAGTGCAACAAACATAAATCAATCCTATTCTAAGTTAACCCTTCCAAAATAGGCTATCTAATAGGCATATATCTCGTGAGAACTCAAGCGATAATACGTTGGCTGACTAGCTCTGCACCAACGGGACCATGGAAGTTAAAAAGGGTAGGGAAAAGAGGAGATAAGAATGTAAAGGTAGTAGAGAAAGTTCACATCAGTCAGAAGAATATATATAGTTAGCAAGGGAAATGAGAAGTCGCTCTGCCTAATGAGTTCTGATCTAAAAAATGGCTAGACTTCCCTTTTTATACTCGGCCCTCTAGTGAGCCCAACGTGAACTACTAAGGACCGCCCACTGACAATCATTACGTAATTTCTCTCTCTCAATCTGGGATAGACAAAGGCTTTCCCAGCACTGAGGGGAGGGGGGAGGGGGGGAGTGCTAGTGAGTTAGGCCCACCTCCCGCATGGCACACCCACTGACCCCCATTACGTAATTTCTCTCTCTCCTCTCATCATTACAAATAAGTTTTACACACAATACTTATAACTAATGATATAAAATAGAACTCGTTGACTCAGATGAAAACAAAATACATATTCATATTACTTATAGTACAACGGCTCACATTAACTAAGTTAGGAAACTCTACATAGACTACAGCCAAAGTTCCTGCCCTGACGATCCTAGCGAGAGTGGGGCATGACTAGGCGTTCTGTACAGCATGCTCACACTGGACATGCGTCACACCTCCCCCAAGATTTTACTTGCTCAACCCTGAGCTAAAATCTGACAAACACAGAACCCCATCAAGCCCCTCACACCCAGCGACCGCATGGCACTAAAACAAAGCTGAGTTTATCACTAAAACACATCTTATTATTAAAAAAAAAATTCACATTTTATAACTCCTCCCAACAATAGCAAAAAGACACAATATCATGCTCCCAGAGCGAGCTTACAGCAGCTCAGCCGTTTGATAGTTCGTGGACTACTCAAACTCTATAGGCTATGACAAACTTATACAATTATCTATATCAAAAGAAAGAGTTTTTTTATGATTTTTATATTTTAATATGTTTTTCCCGGCTGCACTATAAGGGCAGCCTATTTTCTTCTATACCAAACGCTCAACTCCTGCTTTACGACCCAATACGCTGGGCTACAACCGCGAGCCAACAAGCACCAAGCGCAAAATACTATTCAAACTAAAGCAGGAGGCTACCCGTGTGTCAATCTACCCAGGATCATATACCCTTGAACGACCATCTGCAACCACGTTGTCACAACCGGCAATATGGCGTATGTCCAGGTTATATACCAATAACCTTAGTGACCACCTGGTCAGCCTCATATTCCGATTGTGAAACTGGTCCAAGATCTTGAGAGGGTGATGATCTGGGTAAACTACAACGACCGGACCATAGGCTGGAACATAGACCTCGAAATGCCCCAGCGCAAGCACAACCGCCAGCAGCTCCTCCTCGACAACAGAGCAGCTCCCCTGGGCCGAATTGTACTTCTCCGAGCAGAAACTAACAGGATGCTCCAGCCCATCATCGTCCTTTTCAATTTCATTCATCAGGTTCTGAAACGTTGTTAGTGCATTCTTAAGTCCGTCAGGCATAACATTGCACCGGCAGGTACTCCCGTCCACAACAAAACCACATACCTCTTTAGCACGCTCGGACAAAGGTACCTGCCAGCAACCCCTCACTAAATCCACCTTCGTGATAGGCGATGCAGCCCCGAGGCGGTCTATGGTGTCGTCAACTCTTGATAAGGTATAGGCGTCTGTCAGGGATAATGCACACACACACTCGCAATCAACACACTCACTGATCTTGCCACTTAACACCGGTTGCAAAGTTACAGGCAACGACCACTCACGACATTCCTTATCCCTCAGACCCTTCGTCCACACGTAATCCAGCTCTGCTTGCACCATAGGCTGTCGAGCAGGATTTATACGGTAGGGAATTAAACTGAGCCTTGCACTATCTCCAGCCTGCATGTCGGATTCTACCCCGTACATCAGGCCTGGAGAAGCAACAAACATGCGAAAGTACTGCCATAGCCTAGTAAACAACTGCCTTGCACTGTCTCCACGAACAACATGCCTAGTGCCCTCCCACAACCCAGCCGAGACCGCAGCTTCTAACCTGTAGTCTCCCTCCTCCACCTTCGTCCCTAGAACAGCCAGGTCATGAGAGGGACAATCAGTACCACCTGTGCAGTCACTCCCATAGTTCATTATTGCTAAGGCTTCCCCGCCGATACCGTACATGCGCACCCCCGCATTCCTTGTGACGACATCTGCCTGCTCAGCATCACCGCTTTTAGAGACATGGCCAGATACAGTCGGTCTATGGTAGGGCTGTTGCATTAGACTAGAGCAGCATTGGGAGGCTATGTGACGACCGGGCACATCCACTCCACAGCCAACCACACCAATCTGCTCAATGTCCTCCTTTTGACCACCACCCTTGGCAGCCATGGGTCGACCCTGACCTGGCAACCATGCCAAAGCCTCGTCGCCCACCTTGAACCACCGAAACAACGAGGCTAACGGTCTTTCAACATTCACGTGACCTGCCCGCGGAACATCTTGCACCGCCCGAGTTGTGAGACTCAGGGGCTCGGCACGACCAGTGGGGTATGAACCGAGCTGGTGCTGGAGTGCTGCACACTGCTGCTCAGGCAGGTGCTCTAGCGCTTCCACAGCCACCAGACTCGTGTCCCCCGCCCACTGCTCCGCCGAGACATGACAATCCCTACTCTCCTCCACCTGTGCCCTACTGCCCCCCTCTCCTTCTCCACCTTGGCCGCGGCAGACCAACGCAGGGACAGTAGGCTGCTCAGGTGGTTGCCTCACAAACTCCTCCAACAGGTTCACATGACATGCTTCCCCGTCCTCGTGTTTGATCTCGACAGCACCATTACCACACTTCTGAACTTCCGGATCCTCCAACTGCAGTTTACAAATATCTGAGGGAATCAACCTGTCTAGATGCTTCCGAAGCAACCCAAGTCCTCCCCCAATATCAAACTGAGCAACCCTTTTTTCTCTCCGTGTGTAACGTTGCTGCCTCGGAGTCTCTTCCTGCCCTACCTCCTCACTAGCTGTGACAGGTCCTGGGGCCTCTCCAGACTCCAACATAGGTGCCAATACTGAATCACCCGGGAGAGCCGCCGAGTCAAAACTCTTAAAACCAACTCCTGCTTTAGCCTCCTCCTGTTGATCGTTCCTCCGCTGGTCTGAAGACGGAGGACTAGGCTGTGACACTTTAGCTGCCCGAGCTCGGGTGACAACACACGCCATGGGTTGTGTCTGGCACCGCTCGACCCACTCTTGCTCTTCCCTACTCACGTCGGCCGGCCTCTCGGCAACGACTAAGGGTAGAACCTCAGAAGCGGGCATTGCAAAGTCGTTGCCGAGAAGAAGGTCGACGCCCTCCACTGGCAGTTTCTCCACAATCCCGACATCCAATTCACGTGCCACACCATCCACCTCCAACTCCAACCGCACCAGCGGGTATGACCGAGTTGCATTAATACCCTGCACCACTACCACCCGAGCCGCGTTTATAGGGTAGCCAGTCAAGTTTTTCATCAGAGTCTGGGAAGCACCTGTATCACGCAAGACCTCTACTCCATGCTTGCGCCCCGCCCACATCACGCAACCCCGCCCTCTATGGTCGCAAAAAACATCCTGAGCAGGGTTCGAGCCTCCCAGGTGCTTCTGCATTGGCTGTGCCTCAGCCTCTGACGAACTGCCCCGGGCAAACTCAGATGACTTCGGAGACACACCAATGTTGCAGGCCAAAGACACAGCTGCTGTAGGTGGTTTGCTAGGACAGACTCTTGCAAAGTGCCCCTTTTCATGACAATGATAACACTCCAACTCCCCTTTGGGCTTCCCTTGGTACTGGGAAGGGCCCGGCCCCTTCTTAAATGGGACGGTGCTAGTCTTGTGGTCAGTCTTGGTATCATGGCTCTTGTACTTGTTTGCATAAGGTATATCACTAACTCGGGGGGGTGGGGCGTCACGCCCCTTGTTACCTGCCTCACTACGCTGGGCAGACCCGCACCCACGAATTAGTGATAGCCGGAGGTCAGCCATCTCAGCTGCCTCCTGTAGAGTTTTTGGGTTCTTTTCTTTAATAGGTAAAGTCATTTCTGCACCAGTACACTTATAAAACTGCTCGAGCAGAAACAGCTCAGTCAACTGTTCGGCCGTCTCAGCTTTCTCAGAACGTGTCCACTTTTTAAGTGCATCTTTTAAGTCCCGGGCATGTTCAAGAAAGGTCGCCTCCCTAGTCTTTGTAACACCCCGAAACTTCAATCGATATGTTTCCGGTTGCAACTCGTATGCCCGTAGGACAGCTCTCTTCAATTCTGGGTAGTCAATGCAAGACTCTAAAGGCAGTGCATCATAAGCCTTCAGACCCTTACCCGTAAGTCTTGAGGAGACTAGAGCTGCCCACTTCTCTTCAGGCCAATTATGCTCCCTACACTTCTTCTCAAAACGATTAAAAAATTCTGTGACTTCAGTTTCACTAAATACCGGCACCAATTTGACTAAGTGGGCCAAGGACTGTTCTCTTACTTGGCCCTCACGGCCCATCCGAGTCCCTGTCGACTCTGCACGAGTCTTATCTAAATCTAATTTAGCACAATATTTCTCTGAGTCGTACCTAAGCTCAGCCTCATGCCTCCTGGTCTCATCCTCTTGCCTCCTAACCTCAATCTCATGCCTCCTAGTCTCATTCTCCTGCTTCCTAGCCTCAGCCTCAATCTTAGCAAGCTCAAGTCTAAATACCATATCTGGAGACAGGCAGGAAGAGGGAGCTGCCACTACTGAAGGAGGGGGGGCAAAAACTGGGGAACCACCATGTGCACCACCCGAGGGCACTCCAATCTGCCAATTCTCATCCCTCTGTGGGAGAGTGCTAACCTCCGGTAACTGAGTGGACGGCACTGTGGGAGTCGAGTGAGAGGGGATCTGGGGAGGAACCCCCCCAAACGCCCTCTCCTCCGAAACCCCATGTCGCCCACGCAACACCCAGGAAATCAGCTCCCCCTTGGACATCCCTACTACATTGGAAATGCCCAAAACCTTGGCTATCAGGTGCAAGCCACAAACATCCACCCCAGTCAGCCTCTCCTCCGTCACGTGGTACCGCTTACTCACAAAAACTCTAGCATCCTCCTCACTGGTTACTAACGGCACACCTTCAAATGGCATCTCTCGCTCATCGTCAGTGCTAGTGCACGACATACTGAAGTCCACAAAAAAATTCTCGAGACAAAAGTGTTAAACTTCCTATGCAAGCACTAATTACTAAATTAACTGGAGTCTCTTAAATGCTTTACTAATTGCCATACAAAAAAAAAAATATTCTTCAATATGCACGCTAAAATACAAACAAACAAATGTTGTACAACTCTGCAAAAATTTTTACTGTTCACAAAATCCTAAGCAAGGTCGCCATTTGTTACGACCTGGCACTCGGGTACACAAGGGCTCTCAATCAGGACTCGAGTACGGCTCGCTGCCACAACGGAAACACACGATCCCAACCCCTGAGTACTGCCAGCCGAACAAAAAACACCAATACCCTCCAGAGTTCAATCTGCTATAACGGGGTATACAAGAACTCGGTACTAGTGTTCAACAACAGACTAATAAAGAGACAGGAATTATCTAGTCTGGTCAACAATCAAACAAAGAAGTAAGAAACAACAACACCAAAGAATAGTGTTGGCCGAAGCCGAAGTAATCCACCCTTGACTAAGAACTTAAAAAGTCCTCCACCCTCTACTTCGGATCGGCACTATTACGTTACGTTAATTAATATTCCTTAAGCATCGAGCAAGGAATCTTCTGAAAAAGTTAGATGCTTCTCGGATGCTCGTAAGAAGTACGTATCGGATTTTGAACAGCAATTCAATAAGCAAAACACTGGCAATTAAATATTATTAAAGGTTTAAATTGGCATAAGAATAATTATAAGAATATGCAATAGTAAATGGCAAACATTAAAAAGAAGTACTCCGCAAATGCACCGGCAATAGCCTACTCGGATTGTGCTCGTGGGCCACTAATCACTAAAGTAGCCAAGCGTGCAACACATGAAATCAATAGTGCATAAACAATATCATACATAAGGAAAGCTTCAATACTATTCTGTATCTGCTGATCGAGTAAAGTCTAGCTGGGATGTAGTAGGCTAGGAAACAATGGCTGAGCAAGCGGCTCGTAGCCTAGCGAAGTCCTTAAGGCTGTGCGGCCAAATTACGTTAATTGACGGGGTGCTCTCTTGAGAGATCCAGATCGCTAGTATCTGGTTCTCTCCTGGCGACCCTCTCAAAGTCAAAGCAAACGAGTTAGCACAGTGTTGGGTGGCAGAGGCAAAAGCCCTCACTCGCAACACAGTGCTAAACTCACAAGGTACACAGTCAGAAAGACCACCTAGGCTTCCCACGTCTCCGTTGCGATTATACAGGTTCAACAAAATCTAGTACACATCGGAAATCACAACACCAGTAGCCCCATCCCAGTCTAGCATTACCTAGACCAGCAGAAAACAGGAACAATAATAATAACACACAGGGAAATGCATATACGAGTGCAACAAACATAAATCAATCCTATTCTAAGTTAACCCTTCCAAAATAGGCTATCTAATAGGCATATATCTCGTGAGAACTCAAGCGATAATACGTTGGCTGACTAGCTCTGCACCAACGGGACCATGGAAGTTAAAAAGGGTAGGGAAAAGAGGAGATAAGAATGTAAAGGTAGTAGAGAAAGTTCACATCAGTCAGAAGAATATATATAGTTAGCAAGGGAAATGAGAAGTCGCTCTGCCTAATGAGTTCTGATCTAAAAAATGGCTAGACTTCCCTTTTTATACTCGGCCCTCTAGTGAGCCCAACGTGAACTACTAAGGACCGCCCACTGACAATCATTACGTAATTTCTCTCTCTCAATCTGGGATAGACAAAGGCTTTCCCAGCACTGAGGGGAGGGGGGAGGGGGGGAGTGCTAGTGAGTTAGGCCCACCTCCCGCATGGCGCACCCACTGACCCCCATTACGTAATTTCTCTCTCTCCTCTCATCATTACAAATAAGTTTTACACACAATACTTATAACTAATGATATAAAATAGAACTCGTTGACTCAGATGAAAACAAAATACATATTCATATTACTTATAGTACAACGGCTCACATTAACTAAGTTAGGAAACTCTACATAGACTACAGCCAAAGTTCCTGCCCTGACGATCCTAGCGAGAGTGGGGCATGACTAGGCGTTCTGTACAGCATGCTCACACTGGACATGCGTCACAGGGAACATTGGAAAGGGAACTACTGCCCTCGAACTAATGTCCGTGGCAGGATTAGGAAGTTAGTAGAGGACAGATGGGTTAGTAACTGAGGGGGGGATAAAATAAAGTTATTCATTTACAAACGCAGTCAGTCGCGGGTTTGATGCGAGATATTTGTCTAGGCGGAGTTTAAATGAATCAACGGTGATGCAGTCTATAACGTTTCGGGGAAGCCCATTCCATAAGTTGACAACTCGATTGAAGAAGAAATTCTTAGATTCGTGCGAGTTAAAAGATTTACCAATAATTTTGCAACCGTTTCCCCGCGTGTAATTAGGTTGGTCGATAGTGAAGTACTTACTACAGTTCATATTGTCGATGCCTTTGATGATTTTGAACACTTGAATTAAGTCACCTCTTAATCTGCGCTGGGTTAAAGGAAATAGATTTAATTCTCTAAGACGCTCTTCGTATGGTTTGTTCTTTAGGCTGGGTATCATTTTGGTAACTCTACCTTGAACTCGTTCTAGCTTGTTTATATCTTTTTGGTAATAAGGGCACCAGGATTGAACGTTGTATTCCAGAAGAGGGCAGACTAAGGAATTGTAAAGGGTTAGGATAACTTCTTTGGATTTATGCTCAAATGACCTGCCTATAAAGCCAATTATTTTGTTTGCCTTCTTAACAACTTCTGAACATTGTTGACTCGGTTTTAGGTTACTCGATATTGTTACTCCCAGATCGGTTTCTCTGTTTACATTCTTAAGCTGAGTGCCATTCATCGAATAGTTTGCTTTCTCATTTAGGTGTCCGATATGTAGTACTTTGCATTTATCCGCATTGAAACTCATTTGCCAAATTTGGGCCCAACATGACAATTTATCTAGATTGTGTTGCATATCGTCAACTTGTTCTTTTGAGAGTACGCTATTTGCAATTTTTGTATCGTCAGCAAATTTTGAGATTGTACAGGTGAGACCCTCATATATGTAGTTGATGTAAATTAGAAAGAGAATTGGTCTTAGTACCGATCCCTGTGGTACCCCGCTACTTACATTGGTCCATTTAGATGCCTTACCGTTTATGACTACTCTTTGCTTTCTGTTGCCGAGCCAATTTTCTATCCATTTCAACACACCGTCTTGTATTCCATGCGCTTTTAGTTTTAGCAGTAAAGTTTGTGGGGAACTTTGTCAAAGGCCTTTTGAAAATCAAGGTATATAATATCTACAGCTTTACTCTCATCGTAGAGGTTGAGGATATCGTGGAAGAAGTCTAAGAGGTTTGTTAAACTGGAACGTTTGTTACGAAAGCCGTGTTGAGTATCTTTAAGTATGTTATTTTCCTCTAAGTGATTTACGAGTCTGTCTCGTATGACCGTTTCTAGCATTTTACATACAACTGAGGTTAAGCTAATTGGACGATAGTTACTGGGTAGGGATTTGCTGCCTTTTTTGAATATCGGTGTTACGTTGGCTAGCTTCCACTGATCAGGCATAGTTCCAGACTGCAAGGATTTATTGAATAGTAATGTCAGTGGTTTGGAGAGGTCATCCTTAGCTTCCTTTAGAACTCTAGGCGAGATTGTATCAGGTCCAGGCGTTTTATTTACCTTGAGTTTATCTAAACAATTCAATACTTCTCTTTCTGTAACGGTGATATTGCTTAGAACATCTGAATTATCAATCTGAATCGGCGATGGTGTAGGGATATCACTGAGGTCTTCTGTTGTAAACACTGATGCAAAGAAGGTATTGAGGGCATTACTCATTTGTACTTCGTCTTTGGTGTATTCTCCATTTTCATCAACTAACGGTCCAACAGTTGAAGTAACTACTTTTTTCTTTCTGATATAACTGTAGAATTCTTTCGGGTTTGTTTTACTTTGATTCGCAATATGTAACTCTAAGGTCTTTTTACTTTGCTTAATTAACTTTTTGGCTTTGCGTCGTAGCTCTACAAATTTCACCCGTTCTTCGTCATTTTGTGAGGATTTTAATCTATCATTAGCACATTTTTTAGCAAGTAGGCAGTTTGAAATATCTTTATTCCACCATTTGGGCTTATTATTATGGCCTGGACGCCGTATTTTCGATGGTATGCAGTCTTGCACTGCTTTTAGGTAAGTGGTTTCGAATAACTTCCAAGATGTATTTATGTCGTTATTGTTAATTAAAAAGCTCCAGTCAGTTTCTTTAAACATAGCTCTAAGTTTATGGCAGTTTGCTTTCTTGAAATTAGGGACTTTTTCGATGCTACTATTTGGTTCGTTACTAGTAAACTTTAAAGTGAAAGTTATCGTACGATGGTCGCTGTTACTGAATTATTCACCAACATTCAAATTCTCTATCAATTCTTCTTTTGTTGCAAGTACAATGTCAAGAACGTTATTACCACGGGTCGGCGTTCGAACAAATTGATAAAGCGAACTCTCTTGCAAGTTCGTATACAAGTCATGTCCGGAGTATGAAGAAAGAGTATCGCCCCTCTTGATTTGTGTCTCTCCAACAAAGTTAATGCTTCACTCCCGTACGTCAATGTCTGAATTACACACTATCATGCACTGAATTTTGTACTTAATGCTGACCACCCTATTTCTTGTCACTGCATTCCGACAACCCTCTTCCCCTGTTGCACCCATCCCGCATTTCATCCTCCATACCCCCATCTTTACTCATCACGCTGCTCAACTACTTTATTTGTTTAGCCGGAGGGTGGGGAGAGAGAGCCTTCTTCTTTACTGTCCTATTCTTCCACTATAAATTGTCCCTGTCTAGTAGTATTAAGGACAGACCACCTAGTTGTCGCCGCAAAGTCTGTGTGGTCTGAGTATCTGTGTAACTCTGTGTAACTCTCTCTCTCTCTCTCTCACTCACTAAGGACAAATTACATTGGAAAACGCCCTTTGAACTGTTTTTTATTGTATAACATTGAACAACGTCAGCGAAACGTTACATTAATTTACGGCTAGTCAAAATGCCTGGACATACGAAGTTTAAAGCAGCTTAAGTCATAGGATGAAGGAAAAACAATGAATGAGCTGACATTCTCCATAACCTGACCATTCAATCTCACCTCACACTCTGTGACTGGTGATATAGTTATAGTTATAGTGGTAGTTATAGCGTTGTGCTAGTGGTGGTATAGTGATAATGGTAACAAAGTTATAGTGGTAGTGATGGTGAAGTGGTAGTAGCAGTGATGGTGAAGTGGTAGTAGCAGTGGTGGTGGTGGTAAAGTAGCAGTGGTAGTGGAGGTAGATGGGACCGAGGTATTGTAATCCGAAATATTACCAAAGTTAGGACAGTTCCACATAATATATTAGTGGTGGTGTGGGGTATGGGACGTAGGGGGAGGGAGTGGGGTAGAGGTGGCTGTAGTACTATAATACATCATTATAGGTACGCCATAATCGTGCATCATAACCCTGTAGCTAAAAAAAAGGCTAGACAAAATGAGCTGTATAATTATGTTCAAACCTATTCCCTAACTGACTCTTCCCTAATGGTAGAAATATTAACTCCATATACTCTAAGTGTTTGTGAGTTAGAGAGGTTAGTGGTCAAGAGTTTTGGCCTACCTATATTGAATTAATTATAGTAGGTGTGTAGTTGTTGATAAATTGAATGGTAGTCGGTATGATACCTGTGGCAAATTGTTTGGCAGCCGTTGTGTTTTGTTGTGGCTAATTATACTGCAGCTGTATATTTCCATAAGTAGTTGTGTAAAATTGTGTGGTTGCTAATAAATATGTATACAACATAATTTATACTCTTCACTCAATTTGCTAGATATACAAAGCATTTGAAATGTAAATAAAATTAGATAAACTTTACCTTTTTGAGACTGATTCCCCACCATGACCAATAACAGTGCATGAGACAGTAACCAGGATATTAAAATAAAGAGAGAGAGAGAGAGAGAGAGAGAGAGAGAGAGAGTACAAAGGAGTACAAAGAAAATCAAGCAACAACAGGTCTAGTGACCCTTCTAGGCTGCTTGTCCTCCAAAACACTGAGTATCAAGTGTCCAAACAGTGGTTTAGAGTGGGTAAGGGAACATTGGAAAGGGAACTACTGCCCTAGAACTAATGTCCGTGGCAGGATTAGGAAGTTAGTAGGGGATAGATGGGTTAGTAACTGATGGGGGGATAAAATAAAGTTATTCATTTACAAACGCAGTCAGTCGCGGGTTTGATGCGAGATATTTGTCTAAGCGGAGTTTAAATGAATCAACGGTGCTGCAGTCTATAACGTCTCGGGGAAGCCCATTCCACAAGTTGACAACTTGATTGAAGAAGAAATTCTTAGATTCGTGTGAGTTAAAAGATTTACCAATAATTTTGCAACCGTTTCCCCGCGTGTTATTAGATTGGTCGATAGTGAAGTACTTACTACAGTTTATATTGTCGATGCCTTTGATGATTTTGAACACTTGAATTAAGTCACCTCTTAATCTGCGCTGGGTTAAAGGAAATAGATTTAAATTCTCTAAGACGCTCTTCGTATGGTTTGTTCTTTAGGCTAGGTATCATTTTGGTAACTCTACGTTGAACTCGTTCTAGCTTGTTTATATCTTTTTGGTAATAGGGGCACCAGGATTGAACACAGTATTCCAGAAGAGGGCGGACTAAGGAATTGTAAAGGGTTAGGATAACTTCTTTGGATTTATGCTCAAATAACCTGCCTATAAAGCCAATTATTTTGTTTGCCTTCTTAACAACTTCTGAACATTGTTGACTCGGTTTTAGGTTACTCGATATTGTTACTCCCAGATCGGTTTCTCTGTTTACATTCTTAAGCGGAGTACCATTCATCGAATAGTTTGCTTTCTCATTTAGGTATCCGATATGTAGTACTTTACATTTATCCGCATTGAAACTCATTTGCCAAATTTGGGCCCAACATGACAATTTATCTAGATTGTGTTGCATATCGTCAACTTGATCTTTTGAGAGTACGCTATTTGCAATGTTTGTATCGTCAGCAAATTTTGAGATTGTACAGGTGAGACCCTCATCTATGTCGTTGATGTAAATTAGAAAGAGAATTGGTCCTAGTACCGATCCCTGGGGTACCCCGCTACTTACATTGGTCCATTTTGATGCCTTACCGTTTATGACTACTCTTTGCTTTCTGTCGCTGAGCCAAATTTCTATCCATTTCAACACACTGTCTTGTATTCCATGCGCTTTTAGTTTTAGCAGTAAACGTTTGTGGGGGAACTTTGTCAAAGGCCTTTTGAAAATCAAGGTATATATAATATCTACAGCTTTACTCTCATCGTAGATGAGAGAGAGAGAGAGAGAGAGAGAGAGAGAGAGAGAGAGAGAGAGAGAGAGAGAGAGAGAGAGAGAGAGAGAGTTGTCCACGAGTAAGAAAGAGGGATAGCAAATGGTGTCCTAATTGATTTAGCGGCACTAATTTGTTTTCGTATGGAAGTCTACTAAAATATTATTTAAGTAACGTTAGTATATAATGGAAGTACAGTAACTGAACACTGCATTTATAACATATTAACCTGATTGTGCCCTCCTCCCACTAACTTATTATTATATGCATATTAGCGATTAAAAATATATGTAACCTCCTGTGGTGTATTATACTGTATGGTAAGAGGATGTGGTGGTTACTGCGAGAGGAAAGTCCTCTATTTACAGTATACGAGAGAGAGAGAGAGAGAGAGAGAGAGAGAGAGAGAGAGAGAGAGAGAGAGAGAGAGAAGAATAGACAGATCAGAGTATTATGGTGTCATGATCTAGAGTGGTTTTAATGGCTTGCCTTTGTGATAAAAATGATACACGCTTTGATCCTTCTCTTGATCTACACTATGATCAGGTGCGTGCTCCGGAGGTAAATATTTATATATATATTGTGACGCACCCAGTGCGTCGCAACGCAACCTGATTGTACTCCTTGGTACTCCACTGTACCGCCCGTACCACTGTACCGTGCTGGCTGCCTATATTGAGTGTGACAACGTATAACTATGTTCTTTGTATCTCTGCAAAGGTCTCGTCATGTGCTAACCAGTGGTGGGTTTTGTTTTAAGCCATGTCGAGACCTTCCATTTAATATGTAGTATCAATAGAGAAGTTGATAGATAAGACAATGGGAGTTCAGAGAGAGAGAGTGAGTTAGGCTTCAGAGCGAGAGGGTAGCAATGCGCCACGCTGCCGGGGGGGTGGTTGCCAGACGTATGGACTGGTTGGCAGCCTTGCGCTTATAGCTAGGCGCGACAGGGTTGGTAGTCCATTGCCGCCTGCCTATGCTGCCTGGGCTGCCCATGTTGTCGTACTGCACATTGCCTGGAGGCTCGCTGTGTGTTCCATGATCAGGTTGCCCAGAACCTTTGAGATTCTAACATCCCTTGCCCTCTCTCCCAACTTCTCACGGTTGCACTCTTTCTCTCTGACGACATTACTCTCATTTCATTCTTCTCTCTATTTAAATGCATAACCTTCCCTTGAGGTCCTAAAGGAGTTTCAGCACTCACCTCTCGTATTACTCTTAGGACAAGCATATATTTACATGTATTAGATTTAAGGGGTTAATGTGAACAGCGATCTTCTTGATGAGGATAGTTGGTGAACGTTCTACATGTTCACGAGTTATATGCCCAGCTCATCATCCAATTTGTGACTAGACTAGTGCCATGTGTAAGAGCCCGACCATGCCCAGGAGTTGTCTGTAGAGGGGCGAGGACTTAGCCTTGATTTGCCTACCGAGCCAGGAGCGAGTGTAGTACCAGAGACTACAGCTCGCTCGTAGTGCCGGTATAGTAGAGTAACGTAATTTATCTGTTCTTGTGTTCTCTACAGTCTTTTCCTGGGTTCTCGCTTTCGGTGCTGGGACTCGTTGTTCCTGTGACTTGGCCTGCTAGCTAGAACACATGGGGATGATGAGTGGGATATATCTTTATTTTACTATGCATTGCAGCTCTCTTTAAGTTTATGTATGTAACACTTTACAATACACATTACTCACACACAAGACAACACTATTAATACTTTCATGTATCAATTAACTGCACTGTCGTTTTGCTGCTGTGTCCCGAGTTCTATTGCGTAGGGCGCATACGGACTCAGAGGGGAGACAGAGTGAGAGAAGCGAAGTAGCCTATGCGGTAGTAGGCTACCGGCGCAGTACTGTTGCCTGCAACCTTTTAGTTATTCCAAGTATAGATTCATTATTATAATAAGTGACTACTATTTATGTTCCTTCCATGTGTATTATTAGGTATCTACTGGATCATGAACATCTTGTATGCTACATGCTAGTGCATGTTAGTGGGGGACAGTTATTCTAGTGCACGCGCTTTCAAGTAGGCGTGTACATTTGTCATTTAGCATTTCACTGTCATACCTTTAGCCTGCTTCTATTCTACATTATTAGAGGCTTAATATTAACGTAGTTTCTTGAGTATTGCATTTCTTTAGTAATAACGTAACCTATAAATGTCTGGGGGAGTTTAGCCTCATAGCCTACCCCTGTTGTACACTTTCGCCGAGTTAAGGTACCTCGTTACCATAGACGATAACTCTGTAGGGCGTTGGTGCTTTTGTTGTCTGGAGCATATAGTATTTGGGACTGGAATCGAGCGTGTCGTTGTCACATAAGCCATTTCTGTCCTACGATCAAGAATCCCGAATATGTATTGCCGATCCAGCCGTAACAAAATGGCGACCTTGCACAAGATTCAGTAGTATCCTATCACATGTTTTTTGGAGAACTATTCTATGCTACCTAGTAGAGCTGGCTAGAATTTTCTTGCATATTGGAGGAATTTTTATTGTGTCATTATTGTATTGGTGGACTTGCAGATTGTTTCATTGGGGGTGTCTAGAGTAGAGTCATTCA
The DNA here is from genome assembly GCA_037953745.1 of Lithodes maja. NCBI lineage: Eukaryota > Metazoa > Arthropoda > Malacostraca > Decapoda > Lithodidae > Lithodes > Lithodes maja. Next base: position 46,994 of record JBAKBP010004274.1, read on the forward strand.
AGCATCTTTAACATTTTGTGAGTCGAGACTGCAATTAGTAATAAGCACTTTTTTTTTTTATGAACAGCAATTGTATAACCAGCACTATGTCTAATGACTCATCATTTACGGGGGAAGATAACACGGTACAGCCTAGTGACCAGCAAGTACAACAGATATTTAGGGAGGGGAGTGTTATAAGTGGAGAGAGGGATGCCCGGGCATTTTTGCAGACACCTTTGACCGAACAGCGCCTGCAGGCTATTGATTGTTACGGTCTTCGCTGTTTAGCCACGGTTTTGGGGCGGGACTGTCCTGACAGTTGGCCCAAGAAGAATTTGGTGGCATGTTTGTTGGGTGATGGCGATGGGGCGGTGGGTGGAGTGGGGTCTTGGGGGGTTCCCTCCAAGCCTCCATTCCACTCTACCCCTGAGCTGGGCCCTCAGCCAGCGATTCTTAGCACGATGCAGCAGGAGGGTTCTCAATGGCAAGCTGGCTTACCCGTAAACACGTCTCGGTGTGGATCCCCCATTTTGTGCTCTCCCCCCCCAGGCCTGTCTCCTGAGATGTTATTTCAGCTAGAACTAGCTAAGTTTAAGCTGCAGGAGACTCAGATACAACAGGCTAGTATAGAACGCATAGAGGTTGCTAGAATCCAAGCCAATCAGGATGCAACCAGGTACCAGGCTGAAATGGATGTCGAGAAGTCTAGAGTAGAGACCACGGGGCGTCATCTCGGTGGTGGGCACCGGGTTACAGACTCACTTTCGCATTTAATTAAGTTAGTACCCGCATTTGATGAGACAGCAGTGACTGAGTTTTTTGCTCGTTTCGAAAAGAAGTGTCGTGAGTATGACTGGCCGGAGGTTAAATGGGCAGCATTAGTTTCATCACGTCTAGTGGGTAAGGGGTTGAAAGCCTACGATGCACTGTCACTGGACGAGACTGTCGTGTATGGACTGGTGAAGGAGGCTGTGCTCCGGGCCTACGAACTGCAACCCGAAACTTATAGATTGAAGTTCCGTGGCGTGAATAAGAAGAGCGACGTCAGTTTTATGGAGCACGCACGGGACTTAACAGATGCAGGTAATAACTGGTTTCGGTCCGAGCACGCAGAGTCGGCTGAGGAAATTAAGCAACTTTTCTATCTGGAACAGTTTTACAAATGTACTGGAACCGATCTAACGCTGAACATTAAGGAAAAATGTCCCAAGACAGTAGAGGAGGCTGCCAAGATGGCAGACCTCAGATTATCATTGATTCGTGGTTGCGGTGCCGCTCAGAGGGCTGAGTCAGGGCAGAAGGGGCGCTATACCCCACCCACCAGAGTTTTCGATAATAACAAATCCTATGACACACATAACCACACTAAAAGCATTGCACCTAATAACACCTACAAACACAAGCCTCTCCCGTTTACTAAAGGTCAGGCCCCTTCTTCGCCCGCACAAGGGAAGAAGCCCATTGGGGATGTGAAATGTTACAAATGTCAGAAGCTAGGCCATTATTCACGTGAGTGCCCTAGTAACACTCCCGCTAAGCCGGTGTCATTGGTTCACAGTATCCGTGTGTCTCTGAAGGCTGCAGCAACTGCCCGGGGTAGGTTGTCAGCAGCTGAGGCACACGCGGTAAAGAAGCGTACGGAAGGCTCGACACCTGTCCGGGACACTTTCTGTAGCCATCGGGGACACGGGTTTGTGAGCTGGGGGAGTGAACTACGGAGGGTTGACTTGCTGAGGGATACGGGGGCTTCGCAAACTTTGTTGAGGAACTTCACAGGGAAACCGATAAATGCGGCCAGAGTTGTTGTGGTGCAGGGTATAAATGCTACGAGGTCATACCCACTTGTGAGGTTGGAGTTGAGAGTGGGAGAGGTGTGCAGGGAGCTGGATGTAGGGATCGTTGAGTGTTTGCCAGTTGAGGGCGTCGACCTTCTTCTCGGCAACGACTTTGCGGTGCCCACTTCCGGGACTCCACCCTTAGTCGTTGCCGAGAGGGCGGCCGACGTGGATGGTGAGAATCGGGAATGGGTTGGGAGGTGCCAACAGGATGAGATGGCCTGTGTGGTAACCCGATCTCGCTCTGCGGCTCCTGCACAGCCTAGCACTCAACCTCGGGGACAGTGGAGGAAGGATCAGGAGAAGGTTGCTAAGGGCAGGAAAAGGGACATTGATTCTGCTGCACTTCTCGGTGATTCGGTACTTGGACCTATAATAAACACGGGAGTTGACTCTGGCCCAGATATGGTGTGTAACAAGGCAGAGTTGGGTAAGACTTCGCGTGAGGCAAGAGCTGTAGCGAGAGCCACTAAGGCAGTAGAGCCTACTAGCCGGGGTAATGTCTTATTACAAAACCATCTTGATGCATTGACGCCCAGGGACATTAGTGAGCAGCAGCTGCAAGACGCTAGCCTAGCTCGTTATAGCAATGGTGCCATAGAGTTGGAGGAAGATGGGGATGCGAAGCCGGGAGATTTCTTTAGGCTCAACAGGATATTGTACCGCAGATTTCTAGACCCCAAATCGAAGTGGGAGGGCGGTGCGAGGGTAGTAGACCAGGTGGTTGTTCCAAATAAGTATAGAGAGTCCTTATTGTGTCTGGCGCATGATGTGCCGGTGGCGGGTCATTTGGGGGTAACAAAAACATTGGCGGCATTGGGCAGGTTTTTCTGGTGGCCTGGGGTCAAGGCTGATGTCGGTGCATGGGTGGCTGGGTGTGCGACCTGCCAGACAACGGGGAAGCCTAACCAGACCATCCCGAAGGCACCTTTGTTTCCCATACCTGTCACCGGGCCTCCGTTCAGCAAAGTTGTAGTAGATTTGGTTGGCCCTTTCCCGCCTACTAGTAGTGGCAATAAATTCCTGTTGACAATCATGGATGTGGCTACGAGATACCCGGACGCATACCCCATGAGAAACGGCTCGGCAAAGGCAGTTGTTAAAAACTTATTATTGTTCTGTTCCCGTTATGGATTTCCACGTGAGGTGCAGTCAGACCAGGGGAGCAATTTTACATCCAAATTGTTCAAGCAAACCCTTCAGTTGCACGGTATATGTTCTGTAGTGTCGTCAGCCTACCATCCCGAGAGTCAGGGAGTCTTGGAGCGGTGGCACTCGACCCTGAAGAGTATGCTACGCTGTTACTGTGCAGAACATGACACTGATTGGGATTTGGGTCTGCCGTATGTTCTGTTCGCTGCACGTGAAGTCCCAGGAGAGAGCCTGGGGTTCAGTCCAAATCAACTAGTCTTTGGCCATAATGTGAGAGGACCTTTAAGTATGGTGAAAGAGATCTGGGAGGGCGAAGAGAAGCCGGGGTCTGTACTTAAATATATCCTTGAGAGCCGGGAGAGACTTATAGGTTGCATGGCAGCGGCAGGTAATAACTTGGTTAATGCACAGGCGGTCATGAAGCACCAGTATGACGCCAAGGTGAAGCTTCGGGAGTTTTCGGTGGGTCAGGAGGTAATGTTGCTTTTACCTTTGCCTGGACACCCCCTTTCTGCCAAGTTTATTGGGCCGTATGTGGTGGCTAAGAAACTGTCCGACCTTGATTATCTCGTTGCAACACCTGACCGTAGAAAAAAACATCAGTTATGTCATGTTAACCTCATGAAAGAGTATGTGAGACGCCCCTCAGAGCCTCTCACTGTCCCTGTGCTGGCCTGCAGCGGCCAGGGTGGAGAAGGAGGTGGGGACAGTCATGCTGCTGAGGAGGATAGCTGGGACTGTGTCATTTCCGCGGAACAGTGGGCGGGGAATACTGAACAAGAGGCTAGGCAAGCTGTAAGTCACCTGCCTGAGCACCAGGGTGCTGCTGTCCTAGGCCTGTTCAGGTCATACCCCTCTGTTTTCGCCGAACACCCAGGTCTCACTACTCAGGTAACGCACGACGTGGACGTCGGTGATAATGTGCCCTTCAAGTCAGTGCCCTACCGTGTGCCCCCGGTAAAGTTGCCAGCTTTACGGGAGGAGTTAAAGTACATGGTTGAGAGAGGGATGATCACTGAAGGTTATGTGAAGTGGACATCACCCGTCACGTTGCAGCCAAAACCTGACGGCAAGGTGCGGTTCTGCATAGATTTTCGTAGGCTAAATGGCTTGACCACTACCAACCCTTACCCTTTGCCTCGAGTTGACGACAGCGTGGACAAGATAGGGAATGCAAAGTACCTTACTAAAATTGATCTTGTAAAAGGCTACTGGCAAGTACCCCTGTCGGACCGAGCTAAGCAAGTTTGTGGTTTTGTGGTAGATGGCAAGACCTACCAATGTAACGTAATGCCTTATGGGCTTAAGAACTCACCTGCCACGTTTCAGAACCTGATGAACGATATTTGTGACGAAATCCCTAACTGCACGGTCTACCTTGATGACGTGATAGTGTATGATGACAATTTTGAAAATCACCTAAGGCACTTAGAGACCCTGTTTGGGAAGTTGCACGATGCTGGGCTGGTGGTGAACCTGAGGAAGTGCGAGTTTGTAAAGGCTACTGTGCAGTATCTTGGCTTCGTGGTCGGGTTAGGCCGGGTGTGCCCCCCCCTGAGCAAGATACAGGCTATCAATATGTTTCCCAGGCCCACCACTAAGCGCCAGGTCGTGCGGTTCCTAGGTATGATAGGCTATTATAGGCGCTTCATCCGGGGATACTCTACTGTCTTAGCACCGTTAACTGATCTACTGTCGAAGTCAGTGAAGTTCTGTTGGGCTGCGGAGTGTCAGAGGGCTTTCGACCTAGTCAAGCACCTGCTGTGTACAAATCCGATTTTGAGAGCCCCAGACTTCTCCAGGAGTTTTCAGCTGGCGACTGATGCCAGCGGTGTGGGTGCCGGGGCAGTGTTACTGCAGACTGATTCCGAGGGCTTGGAACACCCAGTGAGCTTCTTTTCTCGCAAGTTTAATTCGGCACAAAGGAATTACTCGACTATAGAGAAGGAGCTTCTTGCTATCGTTTTGTCGCTCAAACATTTCGAAGTTTATGTTCCAGCCTACGGCCCGGTAGTGACGATTTATACGGACCATCATCCCTTGAAATTCCTAAATCAGTTTCACAATCGGAATATGCGGTTGACCAGGTGGTCCCTAATGCTCCAAGAGTATAATCTCAACATTCAGCATATTGCCGGGAGTGAGAACGTGATAGCAGATTGTCTATCAAGGGTTGATGATCCAGGATAGTCGTGCACGGTGTGTGGGTTGAGCAGGAGTAAAATTAGGCTATCATAACGCCGTCCAAAAAGATTATAAAACAATAAAATAAACGAGAATTTTTTTTTTTAGTTTTGTAAGTCTTTATTGTTGTAGCATGATGCATGCGATATTGTGTTTTATGAATAATTCACACTTCAGTTGTTGTGCACCTTTTGCAATTAGTGGCAGCTAAGGGTAGCAGGTCGGTTGGTTGCCTGTCAGATTTTGATAATGCTTCTAAGGTCGATTATCTAAAATCTTGGGGGGGCTGTGACGCACCCAGTGCGTGGCAACTTAACCTGATTGTACTCCTTGGTACTCCACTGTGCCGCCGCGGTGCGGTGCCGCTGTGCCGCTGTGCCGTGCTGGCTGCTTATATTGAGTGTGACAACGTATAACTATGTTCTTTGTATCTCTGCAAAGGTCTCGTCATGTGCTAACCAGTGGTGGGTTTTGTTTTAAGCCATGTCGAGACCTTCCATTTAATATGTAGTATCAATAGAGAAGTTGATAGATAAGACAATAGGAATTCAGAGAGAGAGAGTGAGTTAGACTTCAGAGCGAGAGGGTAGCAATGCGCCACGCTGCCGGGGGGGTGGTTGCCAGACGTATGGACCGGTTGGCAGCCCTGCGCTTATAGCTAGGTGCGACAGGGTTGGTAGTACATTGCCGCCTGCCTATGCTGCCTGGGCTGCCCATGTTGTCGTACAGCACATTGCCTGGAGGCTCGCTGTGTGCTCTATGACCAGGTTGCCTAGAACCTTTGAGATTCTAACATCCCTTGCCCTCTCTCCCAATTTCTCACGGTTGCACTCTTTCTCTCTGACGACATTACTCTCATTTCATTCTTCTCTCTATTTAAATGCATAACCTTCCCTTGAGGTCCTAAAGGAGTTTCAGCACTCACCTCTCGTATTACTCTTAGGACAAGCATATATTTACATGTATTAGATTTAAGGGGTTAATGTGAACAGCGATCTTCTTGATGAGGATAGTTGGTGAACGTTCTACATGTTCACGAGTTATATGCCCAGCTCATCATCCAATTTGTGACTAGACTAGTGCCATGTGTAAGAGCCCGACCATGCCCAGGAGTTGTCTGTAGAGGGGCGAGGACTTAGCCTTGATTTGCCTACCGAGCCAGGAGCGAGTGCAGTACCAGAGACTACAGCTCGCTCGTAGTGCCGGTATAGTAGAGTAACGTAATTTATCTGTCCTTGTGTTCTCTACAGTCTTTTCCTGGGTTCTCGCTTTCGGTGCTGGGACTCGTTGTTCCTGTGACTTGGCCTGCTAGCTAGAACACATGGGGATGATGAGTGGGATATATCTTTATTTTACTATGCATTGCAGCTCTCTTTAAGTTTATGTATGTAACACTTTACAATACACATTACTCACACACAAGACAACACTATTAATACTTTCATGTATCAATTAACTGCACTGTCGTTTTGCTGCTGTGTCCGGAGTTCCGTTGCGTAGGGTGCATACGGACTCAGAGGGGAGACAGAGTGAGAGAAGCGAAGTAGCCTATGCGGTAGTAGGCTACCGGCGCAGTACTGTTGCCTGCAACCTTTTAGTTATTCCAAGTATAGATTCATTATTATAATAAGTGACTACTATTTATGTTCCTTCCATGTGTATTATTAGGTATCTACTGGATCATGAACATCTTGTATGCTACATGCTAGTGCATGTTAGTAGGGGACAGTTATTCTAGTGCACGCGCTTTCAAGTAGGCGTGTACATTTGTCATTTAGCATTTCACTGTCATACCTTTAGCCTGCTTCTATTCTACATTATTAGAGGCTTAATATTAACGTAGTTTCTTGAGTATTGCATTTCTTTAGTCATAACGTAACCTATAAATGTCTGAGGGAGTTTAGCCTCATAGCCTACCCCTGTTGTACACTTTCGCCGAGTTAAGGTACCTCGTTACCATAGACGATAACTCTGTAGGGCGTTGGTGCTTTTGTTGTCTGGAGCATATAGTATTTGGGACTGGAATCGAGCGTGTCGTTGTCACATAAGCCATTTCTGTCCTACGATCAAGAATCCGGAATATGTATTGCCGATCCAGCCGTAACAAAATGGCGACCTTGCACAAGATTCAGTAGTATCCTATCACATGTTTTTTGGAGAACTATTCTATGCTACCTAGTAGAGCTGGCTAGAATTTTCTTGCATATTGGAGGAATTTTTATTGTGTCATTATTGTATTGGTGGACTTGCAGATTGTTTCGTTAGGGGTGTCTAGAGTAGAGTCATTCAAGCATCTTTAACATTTTGTGAGTCGAGACTGCAATTAGTAATAAGCACTTTTTTTTTTTTATGAACAGCAATTGTATAACCCGCACTATGTCTAATGACTCATCATTTACGGGGGAGGATAACACGGTACAGCCTAGTAACCAGCAAGTACAACAGATGTTTAGGGAGGGGAGTGTTACAAGTGGAGAGAGGGATGCCCGGGCATTTTTGCAGACACCTTTGACCGAACAGCGCCTGCAGGCTATTGATTGTTACGGTCTTCGCTGTTTAGCCACGGTTTTGGGGCGGGACTGTCCTGACAGTTGGCCCAAGAAGAATTTGGTGGCATGTTTGTTGGGTGATGGCGATGGGGCGGTGGGTGGAGTGGGGTCTTGGGGGGGTTCCCTCCAAGCCTCCATTCCACTCTACCCCTGAGCTGGGCCCTCAGCCAGCGAGTCTTAGCACGATGCAGCAGGAGGGTTCTCAAGGGCAAGCTGGCTTACCCGTAAACACGTCTCGGTGTGGATCCCCCATTTTGTGCTCTCCCCCCCCCAGGCCTGTCTCCTGAGATGTTATTTCAGCTAGAACTAGCTAAGTTTAAGCTGCAGGAGACTCAGATACAACAGGCTAGTATAGAACGGATTAAGCTGCAGGAGACTCAGATACAACAGGCTAGTATAGAATGCATAGAGGTTGCTAGAATCCAAGCCAATCAGGATGCAACCAGGTACCAGGCTGAAATGGATGTCGAGAAGTCTAGAGTAGAGACCACGGGGCGTCATCTCGGTGGTGGGCACCGGGTTACAGACTCACTTTCGCATTTAATTAAGTTAGTACCCGCATTTGATGAGACAGCAGTGACTGAGTTTTTTGCTCGTTTCGAAAAGAAGTGTCGTGAGTATGACTGGCCGGAGGTTAAATGGGCAGCATTAGTTTCATCACGTCTAGTGGGTAAGGGGTTGAAAGCCTACGATGCACTGTCACTGGACGAGAGTATCGTGTATGGACTGGTGAAGGAGGCTGTGCTCCGGGCCTACGAACTGCAACCCGAAACTTATAGATTGAAGTTCCGTGGCGTGAATAAGAAGAGCGACGTCAGTTTTATGGAGCACGCACGGGACTTAACAGATGCAGGTAATAACTGGTTTCGGTCCGAGCATGCAGAGTCGGCTGAGGAAATTAAGCAACTTTTCTATCTGGAACAGTTTTACACATGTACTGGAACCGATCTAACGCTGAACATTAAGGAAAAATGTCCCAAGACAGTAGAGGAGGCTGCCAAGATGGCAGACCTCAGATTATCATTGATTCGTGGTTGCGGTGCCGCTCAGAGGGCTGAGTCAGGGCAGAAGGGGCGCTATACCCCACCCACCAGAGTTTTCGATAATAACAAATCCTATGACACACATAACCACACTAAATGCATTGCACCTAATAACACCTACAAACACAAGCCTCTCCCGTTTACTAAAGGTCAGGCCCCTTCTTCGCCCGCACAAGGGAAGAAGCCCATTGGGGATGTGAAATGTTACAAATGTCAGAAGCTAGGCCATTATTCACGTGAGTGCCCTAGTAACACTCCCGCTAAGCCGGTGTCATTGGTTCACAGTATCGGTGTGTCTCTGAAGGCTGCAGCAACTGCCCGGGGTAGGTTGTCAGCAGCTGAGGCACACGCGGTAAAGAAGCGTACGGAAGGCTCGACACCTGTCCGGGACACTTTCTGTAACCATCGGGAACACAGGTTTGTGAGCTGGGGGAGTGAACTACGGAGGGTTGACTTGCTGAGGGATACGGGGGCTTCGCAAACTTTGTTGAGGAACTTCACAGGGAAACCGATAAATGCGGCCAGAGTTGTTGTGGTGCAGGGTATAAATGCTACGAGGTCATACCCACTTGTGAGGTTGGAGTTGAGAGTGGGAGAGGTGTGCAGGGAGCTGGATGTAGGGATCGTTGAGTGTTTGCCAGTTGAGGGCGTCGACCTTCTTCTCGGCAACGACTTTGCGGTGCCCACTTCCGGGACTCCACCCTTAGTCGTTGCCGAGAGGGCGGCCGACGTGGATGGTGAGAATCGGGAATGGGTTGGGAGGTGCCAACAGGATAAGATGGCCTGTGTGGTAACCCGATCTCGCTCTGCGGCTCCTGCACAGCCTAGCACTCAACCTCGGGGACAGTGGAGGAAGGATCAGGAGAAGGTTGCTAAGGGCAGGAAAAGGGACATTGATTCTGCTGCACTTCTCGGTGATTCGGTACTTGGACCTATAATAAACACGGGAGTTGACTCTGGCCCAGATATGGTGTGTAACAAGGCAGAGTTGGGTAAGACTTCGCGTGAGGCAAGAGCTGTAGCGAGAGCCACTAAGGCAGTAGAGCCTACTAGCCGGGGTAATGTCTTATTACAAAACCATCTTGATGCATTGACGCCCAGGGACATTAGTGAGCAGCAGCTGCAAGACGCTAGCCTAGCTCGTTATAGCAATGGTGCCATAGAGTTGGAGGAAGATGGGGATGCGAAGCCGGGAGATTTCTTTAGGCTCAACAGGATATTGTACCGCAGATTTCTAGACCCCAAATCGAAGTGGGAGGGCGGTGCGAGGGTAGTAGACCAGGTGGTTGTTCCAAATAAGTATAGAGAGTCCTTATTGTGTCTGGCGCATGATGTGCCGGTGGCGGGTCATTTGGGGGTAACAAAAACATTGGCGGCATTGGGCAGGGTTTTCTGGTGGCCTGGGGTCAAGGCTGATGTCTGTGCATGGGTGGCTGGGTGTGCGACCTGCTGCATCGACCTAACCTAGTCAGACACAATCCCGAAGGCACCTTTGTTTCCCATACCTGTCACCGGGCCTCCGTTCAGCAAAGTTGTAGTAGATTTGGTTGGCCCTTTCCCGCCTACTAGTAGTGGCAATAAATTCCTGTTGACAATCATGGATGTGGCTACGAGATACCCGGACGCATACCCCATGAGAAACGGCTCGGCAAAGGCAGTTGTTAAAAACTTATTATTGTTCTGTTCCCGTTATGGATTTCCACGTGAGGTGCAGTCAGACCAGGGGAGCAATTTTACATCCAAATTGTTCAAGCAAACCCTTCAGTTGCACGGTATATGTTCTGTAGTGTCGTCAGCCTACCATCCCGAGAGTCAGGGAGTCTTGGAGCGGTGGCACTCGACCCTGAAGAGTATGCTACGCTGTTACTGTGCAGAACATGACACTGATTGGGATTTGGGTCTGCCGTATGTTCTGTTCGCTGCACGTGAAGTCCCAGGAGAGAGCCTGGGGTTCAGTCCAAATCAACTAGTCTTTGGCCATAATGTGAGAGGACCTTTAAGTATGGTGAAAGAGATCTGGGAGGGCGAAGAGAAGCCGGGGTCTGTACTTAAATATATCCTTGAGAGCCGGGAGAGACTTATAGGTTGCATGGCAGCGGCAGGTAATAACTTGGTTAATGCACAGGCGGTCATGAAGCACCAGTATGACGCCAAGGTGAAGCTTCGGGAGTTTTCGGTGGGTCAGGAGGTAATGTTGCTTTTACCTTTGCCTGGACACCCCCTTTCTGCCAAGTTTATTGGGCCGTATGTGGTGGCTAAGAAACTGTCCGACCTTGATTATCTCGTTGCAACACCTGACCGTAGAAAAAAACATCAGTTATGTCATGTTAACCTCATGAAAGAGTATGTGAGACGCCCCTCAGAGCCTCTCACTGTCCCTGTGCTGGCCTGCAGCGGCCAGGGTGGAGAAGGAGGTGGGGACAGTCATGCTGCTGAGGAGGATAGCTGGGACTGTGTCATTTCCGCGGAACAGTGGGCGGGGAATACTGAACAAGATGCTAGGCAAGCTGTAAGTCACCTGCCTGAGCACCAGGGTGCTGCTGTCCTAGGCCTGTTCAGGTCATACCCCTCTGTTTTCGCCGAACACCCAGGTCTCACTACTCGGGTAACGCACGACGTGGACGTCGGTGATAATGTGCCCTTCAAGTCAGTGCCCTACCGTGTGCCCCCGGTAAAGTTGCCAGCTTTACGGGAGGAGTTAAAGTACATGGTTGAGAGAGGGATGATCACTGAAGGTTATGTGAAGTGGACATCACCCGTCACGTTGCAGCCAAAACCTGACGGCAAGGTGCGGTTCTGCATAGATTTTCGTAGGCTAAATGGCTTGACCACTACCAACCCTTACCCTTTGCCTCGAGTTGACGACAGCGTGGACAAGATAGGGAATGCAAAGTACCTTACTAAAATTGATCTTGTAAAAGGCTACTGGCAAGTACCCCTGTCGGACCGAGCTAAGCAAGTTTGTGGTTTTGTGGTAGATGGCAAGACCTACCAATGTAACGTAATGCCTTATGGGCTTAAGAACGCACCTGCCACGTTTCAGAACCTGATGAACGATATTTGTGACGAAATCCCTAACTGCACGGTCTACCTTGATGACGTGATAGTGTATGATGACAATTTTGAAAATCACCTAAGGCACTTAGAGACCCTGTTTGGGAAGTTGCACGATGCTGGGCTGGTGGTGAACCTGAGGAAGTGCGAGTTTGTAAAGGCTACTGTGCAGTATCTTGGCTTCGTGGTCGGGTTAGGCCGGGTGTGCCCCCCCCTGAGCAAGATACAGGCTATCAATATGTTTCCCAGGCCCACCACTAAGCGCCAGGTCGTGCGGTTCCTAGGTATGATAGGCTATTATAGGCGCTTCATCCGGGGATACTCTACTGTCTTAGCACCGTTAACTGATCTACTGTCGAAGTCAGTGAAGTTCTGTTGGGCTGCGGAGTGTCAGAGGGCTTTCGACCTAGTCAAGCACCTGCTGTGTACACATCCGATTTTGAGAGCCCCAGACTTCTCCAGGAGTTTTCAGCTGGCGACTGATGCCAGCGGTGTGGGTGCCGGGGCAGTGTTACTGCAGACTGATTCCGAGGGCTTGGAACACCCAGTGAGCTTCTTTTCTCGCAAGTTTAATTCGGCACAAAGGAATTACTCGACTATAGAGAAGGAGCTTCTTGCTATCGTTTTGTCGCTCAAACATTTCGAAGTTTATGTTCCAGCCTACGGCCCGGTAGTGACGATTTATACGGACCATCATCCCTTGAAATTCCTAAATCAGTTTCACAATCGGAATATGCGGTTGACCAGGTGGTCCCTAATGCTCCAAGAGTATAATCTCAACATTCAGCATATTGCCGGGAGTGAGAACGTGATAGCAGATTGTCTATCAAGGGTTGATGATCCAGGATAGTCGTGCACGGTGTGTGGGTTGAGCAGGAGTAAAATTAGGCTATCATAACGCCGTCCAAAAAGATTATAAAACAATAAAATAAACGAGAAATTTTTTTTTTAGTTTTGTAAGTCTTTATTGTTGTAGCATGATGCATGCGATATTGTGTTTTATGTATAATTCACACTTCAGTTGTTGTGCACCTTTTGCAATTAGTGGCAGCTAAGGGTAGCAGGTCGGTTGGTTGCCTGTCAGATTTTGATAATGCTTCTAAGGTCGATTATCTAAAATCTTGGGGGGGCTGTGACGCACCCAGTGCGTGGCAACTTAACCTGATTGTACTCCTTGGTACTCCACTGTGCCGCCGCGGTGCGGTGCCGCTGTGCCGCTGTGCCGTGCTGGCTGCTTATATTGAGTGTGACAACGTATAACTATGTTCTTTGTATCTCTGCAAAGGTCTCGTCATGTGCTAACCAGTGGTGGGCTTTGTTTTAAGCCATGTCGAGACCTTCCATTTAATATGTAGTATCAATAGAGAAGTTGATAGATAAGACAAGAGGAATTCAGAGAGAGAGAGTGAGTTAGACTTCAGAGCGAGAGGGTAGCAATGCGCCACGCTGCCGGGGGGGTGGTTGCCAGACGTATGGACCGGTTGGCAGCCCTGCGCTTATAGCTAGGTGCGACAGGGTTGGTAGTACATTGCCGCCTGCCTATGCTGCCTGGGCTGCCCATGTTGTCGTACAGCACATTGCCTGGAGGCTCGCTGTGTGCTCTATGACCAGGTTGCCTAGAACCTTTGAGATTCTAACATCCCTTGCCCTCTCTCCCAATTTCTCACGGTTGCACTCTTTCTCTCTGACGACATTACTCTCATTTCATTCTTCTCTCTATTTAAATGCATAACCTTCCCTTGAGGTCCTAAAGGAGTTTCAGCACTCACCTCTCGTATTACTCTTAGGACAAGCATATATTTACATGTATTAGATTTAAGGGGTTAATGTGAACAGCGATCTTCTTGATGAGGATAGTTGGTGAACGTTCTACATGTTCACGAGTTATATGCCCAGCTCATCATCCAATTTGTGACTAGACTAGTGCCATGTGTAAGAGCCCGACCATGCCCAGGAGTTGTCTGTAGAGGGGCGAGGACTTAGCCTTGATTTGCCAACCGAGCCAGGAGCGAGTGCAGTACCAGAGACTACAGCTCGCTCGTAGTGCCGGTATAGTAGAGTAACGTAATTTATCTGTCCTTGTGTTCTCTACAGTCTTTTCCTGGGTTCTCGCTTTCGGTGCTGGGACTCGTTGTTCCTGTGACTTGGCCTGCTAGCTAGAACACATGGGGATGATGAGTGGGATATATCTTTATTTTACTATGCATTGCAGCTCTCTTTAAGTTTATGTATGTAACACTTTACAATACACATTACTCACACACAAGACAACACTATTAATACTTTCATGTATCAATTAACTGCACTGTCGTTTTGCTGCTGTGTCCGGAGTTCCGTTGCGTAGGGCGCATACGGACTCAGAGGGGAGACAGAGTGAGAGAAGCGAAGTAGCCTATGCGGTAGTAGGCTACCGGCGCAGTACTGTTGCCTGCAACCTTTTAGTTATTCCAAGTATAGATTCATTATTATAATAAGTGACTACTATTTATGTTCCTTCCATGTGTATTATTAGGTATCTACTGGATCATGAACATCTTGTATGCTACATGCTAGTGCATGTTAGTAGGGGACAGTTATTCTAGTGCACGCGCTTTCAAGTAGGCGTGTACATTTGTCATTTAGCATTTCACTGTCATACCTTTAGCCTGCTTCTATTCTACATTATTAGAGGCTTAATATTAACGTAGTTTCTTGAGTATTGCATTTCTTTAGTCATAACGTAACCTATAAATGTCTGAGGGAGTTTAGCCTCATAGCCTACCCCTGTTGTACACTTTCGCCGAGTTAAGGTACCTCGTTACCATAGACGATAACTCTGTAGGGCGTTGGTGCTTTTGTTGTCTGGAGCATATAGTATTTGGGACTGGAATCGAGCGTGTCGTTGTCACATAAGCCATTTCTGTCCTACGATCAAGAATCCCGAATATGTATTGCCGATCCAGCCGTAACAACAGTATATATATATATATATATTATATATATATATACATTATATGCGGGTATAAGCATAAGATTTCGTGTGTATATTTTGCATTTAGGGGAGGTGTGGCAGAGTGGTCTTGCCATTGGACTGGTAATCCAATGGACCCGCGTTCGAATCCCAATATGTCAATGGGAAGATATTATTGGGATGGAGGTTGTGGTGTACCTAGTTTCAGTGAATTACCACAGCACACCGAAATGCCAAAAAAATACCCGCATTGTTCCCTGATTAAATAGCATTGTATGATTATTCCCATATTCAAAATATGTTACAGGGGGGCAATGCCTAGTGAGTTAATTGCTCAATAGGTGGCGTTCTGAGAGTGAGAGTCCGAGTGTGGGGGATGAGACGGTAAAGCACAGAGGTGAAGCGGCTTCAGATATGGAGTTGCTTCGAGCCGGGATGCTTCGCATGTCTCGCTCCCTAGACTGGAACAAGACCTCACGGGCCTCACCGTGTTCAGCGGTGTAGTGTAAAGGCTCTCAGCCTATGCCCGAGAGGGAGTAGTTTGAATATAGAAGAAAACAAAATGTGTGCATGTAATTGCTTGTACATGTGCCTATGAACGAGCGTAGCCTTTGCGTTAAGTGTCCTTAGATGTGTGTATACGAATGTACTTAGTACGTGTGTGTGTGTGTGTGTTGCATTGCATGTATGCTGTATAATATGTGTAAGGATACGTTGTGTTTGGCGAAGCCTTGTATGTATTTGTGTATTAAAGTGTATTTTTGTATACATTATGATGTCGCTCCACATGTTCTATGGATAAAATGAAAAAAATGGTTACTTAATTTTGGAGTTTACATCCATGAAGACTACTAATATTTGTGAACTTTTGACATTCACAAAATATAAGGAATCATGAATGACTGTAGCCTATCCGTAACTTAACTGATAGCTTACAACAATATGCGAGACAAATATCATCAAAGACAGGCAAGGGTTAGTATACATTACCTCCACTCCTCCACGTTCTATCTGAAAATAACTATATCTAAGCACAATAAGGGATAGGGAAACATGAATGAACCTTTAGCAGATCCGGTTACGCATTTCTCTTCTGTTTTATGGCAATAATTATAGGATTTGTATTCAGCTTAGGAAGGGTTTATGAACCTGTAATATTAAGAGGAACTGGCCTTCGGCCAGGACAATTTTTCTACCGATAAATGTACACATTTATCTCGAAGGTCGGTCTAGTGCGAGTTCTTTTAATTTTGATGGAGGTATAGCGAGGAAACTAAATGATAAATATATAAGTAAAGAAACAGACTAACAAATGCCCCCTACCCCCTTCATTACAGTAGAGAACCCAGTATTACAGGTCATAAAACACTATAATAGCAGCGGCTTATACTCCACACTGGCGAGATCTAACAATAGCCTTCCCTAATATAGAACATCGCAAACATTAGAATTACCGAGCGAGCTGATCATGTCACTGGTCTTTTATCACGCAGTTCAAGGTCATTTGGTGCCGAGGACCAGCTGATTGTATACTTGTAAGTGGAAATATAGCATTGTTTTTGTTGAGCCAATTAATAAAGGAAGAAAAAATGAAGACAAGACAAAAACAAAAACAAATCCATGTGCCTGAGGGCAACCTCAATTCATAAAATGTGTGTAACAATTGGATATAAACGGTTATAGGTTGTAAATTTGTGGAAAGCAACTCCAAGGAAATGAATTCCAGAGAGTAGAAGTTCTAGGGATACATTCATTTGGATAAGCGGAGGTTCTACATTGTGGAGGAGAGAGTTTGAATTCATGCGCAATTCCAGCTGCCCTAGTTCTGTAGGGAAAGATGCGGAGAGTTGGTACATTTGAACCAAGGTCCTCAGAACATTTACTGTGAAATTATCTGTAGAGTGATGCAATAGATGCATTATCTATGTGTATGAATAATGGAGGAAGATCTTGCGTGATTACAGGGTTATTGATTAATCTACTCGTGTTATTTTGAGTTTTGTCCAACTGCCTCAATGCAACCACTCCACATCCATCTGAGAACGAAAGTGACTTTTACATATAATGGCTAACTGCTCGTGCATGAAGAATTCTCAAACTCTGTATAGAAGTCCCATTTTCTTAGACACGTGTTTAGCAATGTATCTTATGCTGGGGTCACACATTCACGTATATCGCTCCCGTATGCTCCCGTCAGGCGTGATCGCCAATTTTGTGTTATGACGGGTGTAGTCCGGCCGTGTACGCCCGAATAGACTACGACTATTGCACTTCCCGACATACGTACCGTAACGGGGCCAGTGTTACGTCAGACGTAATGTAGTCGTATGGAGCTACGAACGTGCTTGCGACTTGCATAAGCATGTCCCTGTTAGTCCGTCTGGGCTGCCGGATTTGCGGGAACACAGGCCACGCCCATGGCCACACCCCCACAAGACCTATGTAGCTGAGGCCGTACGTCTTGTGAGTTTGTAGGCATTACGTGGACCATGTCCGGACAATCGTAGGCACACCCCGTCTGTCCAAACACAGACAAAGACAGTC
This sequence comes from Lithodes maja, assembly GCA_037953745.1. Classification (NCBI taxonomy): domain Eukaryota; kingdom Metazoa; phylum Arthropoda; class Malacostraca; order Decapoda; family Lithodidae; genus Lithodes; species Lithodes maja. The sequence continues at coordinate 64,287 of JBAKBP010004274.1, forward strand.
TTTGTCAATCACGTAGGTCTGGGTTGGAATCTGGGAACTACAAAAGGGCAGGAATGGCCACACCATTCCCATTCCCAGTCCTTCATCGGCACCATGAACAACATCGCGGAATTCATCCTGGAGGAGTTCAATTTTGTGAACTCCCTTTATAGAGGAAAGACCATTCATCCTTGTAACCTTTAACCTGCTGAGTGCCAGCCAATTTTGACGGTGTGCTTCTGCCAGTGCCAGAGTTTTTTTTTTTTTTTTGGCTAAATCTATCAAGTTGGGAGAGAAAGGAAGGATAATGGTAAAAAAAACACTCCCCTTGTCCATTTTCGCCAGAAATCAGGTCCCCGATGGTCCCGAAAGTAGCTGAAAAGACACTATAGACTACAGAGACTTTTATGGTATCGGAATGTATGGGTGGGAGGGTGGTGGGAGGGTGGTTTTCGGGTTGGTTGGGGGAAGGTAGAAGGGTAATTGACTTGTGTTACACATATGAAGCCGATTGGTGAGGTAGTTTCGCCACCACGGATTTTCCTTTTTTTCCTTATCTTCGTACGGATACATACGCTGGAAGTGGGTGGTGGGAGGCGGTTGGGGGTGTGATGGGGGGAAGGCAGAAAGGTAAGGGACTTGTCACACAAATATGGAACCGATTGGTGAGGTAGTTTCGCCGCCACAGATTTTCCTTTTTTTCCTTATCTTCGTACGGATACGCTGGAAGTGGGTGGTTGGAGATGGTTGGGGGTGTGGTGGGGGGAAGGCAGAAGGGTAAGGGACTTGTCACACAAATATGGACCCGATTGGTGCAGTCGTTTCGCCGCCACAGATTTTCCTTGTTTTTCCTTCTGACGGGACCGACAGTCAACGAGTGGGTGGGAGGAGGGATTTGGGATTTTTGTGGTGGGTAGCCTAAAGGGTAAGGTACATGTGGTAAAAATATGAAAGCCATAGGTGCAGTCGTTTCGCTGCTACGATTTGTTTTCGGCAGGGTGCAGAGGGTGGCAGGGTTGGCTTGTTGGTTGCTGCTCAGGTGTGGTGAGAGGTGTGACGGAGTGTCCCCCGCTGGTCCCGTTGTCCCCCGTGACCCCACCGTACAACGGTGCCGCGTCTTCCCGCCAACCCGCAGTGCGGCGGTTCTGCCAGATGCGCCCGGACTTACTTTCACTTTCCCGTTTTACGTGAGCATTGTACGATTGGCGGGAGAAACTTACGTTTTACCTGTCTAGCTGCTATGTTTTACGGGGCTGCACCCGTAAGACGTAGCAGCTAGCCAGGTAAAACGTATGCTTTCCCAACTTTTGACATACGTGAGCACGAGCCCCGTATCCGATTCGAAATCCAAAACATACCGGGCGACCTTGGCCGCACCAACCACCTCCAAGACCAGCGTGGCTACACCCGCCATGCGTACCAACCCCCACGACTAGACACAATTTCATTTAAGTTTTGCGTACTAAGCCCTTACGTTTTACGTATTCGGTTGCCAACTACCAATAAACCTTCGTACGGGAGCATACGGGAGCATATACGTGAATGTGTGACCCCAGCATAACATGAGGTGTCCAGCTCAGACTGGCATTCAATGTTACAACACGGATATCAATACAAGAGGAGGGGGGAATATGTACATCATTAACAAGTATGTGAGAGTCAGAATGATTCTCTCTGTTAGATCATTGAATTTCCATGTACAGTACTTGGTTGTCTGTGCATTAAAGGAAACTTGATTTGTTTGTCCCCATTCATTCATTTTAGATAGGTCCTGGTTCAGAGAAATTGCAGTGTTTAAGTTGGTATATACTATATCTGGCTGTGTGAAAGAACTGCTAAATGTAAAGGAACTATGGAGGGTTGAGTCATCTGCGTAGGAATGCATAGGGTTATGAGTGATAGATAGATCATTGATGTGAATATGAACAGAGTTGGGGCCAAAACTGATCCCAGAGGAACGACAGGATTTATGGAGTAAAATTGAGAATACAGGTCATCTACCATTATACGTAATTTTCTAGTTTGAAGATATGCAGAAATTAGCGAAATTAGTGATGCAAGTCCGTACTGTAGCATAATTATAACAAACCCTTTAACCCCTACTGTACCGGCGACGTCTTTTTATTTTTATGCTGGCTTCTATTAGACGATTGTATGCAGCTTAAAAAGGGCCTCCAGAAATTAACTGGCTTCGAGTTATCCTATTTAACACGTTTTACTACCACAGATCCTTCTTAAACAGCACAAAATGCCTAAATATAGCGATAATGTAATAACAAAGACGTCGCCGGTACACAAACGGTTAAAGTCCCGTATAGCTACAGTGTTAATATATGTTGCCAGGGGTCCCAAGTATTCGGCTTTACTAGAAGTGTATAAGTATTAACTGTTAATTAAAGCTCAGAGGTCCATGGCTATGTAATTATCACACTATGGTGCAGAGACGAGGAGCTAAGTGAACTATTACTAATTTATCGACACAACTCTCCCTCTCTCTCTCTCTGTCGACTACTTAGAGAATACATTTAATGTACGCTTCTTCTACATAATTTAAGAAAGGTAAATGCTGGGGTACAAATGAGAGAAACTGAAAGCGTGTGTGTGTGTGTGTGTAAAGAAGTTATAGAATGAGATCGAATATGAACATGATAATTAATGGTGTCAGAATACTAAAAAAAATCTAGGAAAATGCAACACGAAAGGCAAAGGTTATGTAGAAAGGAGAACTAGAAGACAAAAAAAAGTGATATCAAATATATACTATTATAAATATAACTATAGCAGCATGTTGTCGTTGATGGGTGCACTTCTGTTTCTGTGCCTGTTGTTTTGGGTGTTCCACAGGGCAGTATGCTTGGACCTCTGTTTTTCATTATTTGTACTGCTTGCTTGTGCTCTGAGCTTGAAAATAAACTAGTTTCTTATGCCGATGACATAACTTTATACTCATCAATTCCAACTCCAGAGAGTAGAATCGAAGTTGCAGCATCCCTAAACAGGGACTTGGCTAAGATTACCTCTTGGTGTGAACTTTGGGGTATGAAGCTTAATGCTAAGAAAACTCACTCCACGATAATCAGTAGATCACGTACTTTGGCTCCTCCTCATCCTTGTTTGCATGTTTCTGGCGAACAAATTGAGGATGTGTCAGGTTTGCGTTTGCTTGGAGTGACTCTCGATCCTTAAGTTGACATTTGAGAAGCATATTCGTTCCTTGTCTTCTACTATTGCTCAAAAGATTGGTTTACTTCGCAAGTGTTACAAAATATTCGCTTGTGAAACCACAGTCATAAAATCTGTTTATGCTTATATTTTGCCTTATTTTGAGTATTGCTCTCATGTTTGGAACTCGGCTGCTGACTGTCATTTGAAATTGCTTGATAAAGCTCTTAATTCTATTAAATTTATTCTCCCTGCTCTAGCTCTTGATCTTTATCATCGGCGTCGGGTTGGTGCCCTTAGTCTTTTATTTAACAAATTTAACAATACTCAGCATCCATTGCATAGTGTTTTACCAGAACCTTTTATTCCAATTCGCGCAACAAGATTTACGAGGAGTCTTAATGACCTTACCATGACTCCAATTAATGTTTCTACATCTCAGTTTTCTCGATGTTTTATTCCTTCAATGATTCCCTTTTGGAATCATTTGCCAAACGAGGTTGTACAGTCAACCCATATCTCAGCTTTTAATGTTTTATTACAGCAGTAAATTTTTGTTTTAATCATGATTTGCTTTTATTCTTTTTAGAATGGAGTTTTAATTGACAAACTGATCTTTTCTTCTGGGCTCTCTAGCTACTGTAGCCCTTTTCCTTTTTCTTAGTTGTCTTAGTCACTCTCCAGTATCTATGGGTATTTTGTGGGGATTCATCTTTTATAGGTGTATCTGCACCCTGTTGGGAGGCTTAGACAGCTTCTATAATAATAATAATAATAATAATAATAATAATAATATAGCAGTGGTATACATGCGAGAATAAGAATGCAGATATGATGATATATAGATAAACAAGGCAAACAAACAAACACATAAATACCAGGAGAGGGAGAGGGAAATGACTCTAGGAAATCCGAAAATTTGGAAGATGAAGAGGAAAGACGGACCATAAGAAGTGAGAGTTTGCCCAATGTTGGAAATGAGAAATAACGATATTTTCCAATGCTCCGAGGTGCATGGCTATCTTAGACTCATGGATTGAAAGAGAGAGAGAGAAAGAATACAGATTATAATATTTCCTAGAAGCCCGAGTTGGCCTGGTTATTTTGAACCTGTAAGCGGATAAAGGTATAAGCCTCCTTCTCAACAATAAGAATCAGTGACGGTATTTAAAATAGTCTTGTTATCCTATGGCTGAAGGCCTGACAATATATAACACAAATAATCCCATACATAAGAGGATTGTACAGGTGTAGTTTATGGGGGTTCCTATAGGCATTTCAACCACTGTCAAATAAACCAGTGCTAAAATATAGTGCAAACCTGAGTTAACCCCTTCGGCCCAATGACACCTTTTTACCTTATATTCTGGCTAACATTAGACGATTATAGGCAGTTTAAGAAGGGCCTTTGGTATTCAAAGGGGTTATATATCGATATCGCATTTGCCCCGTTGAGCACTAGAGGTAGATAAAAAGCTAAAGAAAATCGCTTCATGGTAACCAGAATAAGATGAACAAATACGCCATCGTGCTGAAGAGGCTAAAAACATCGGTAGAGAGCTACTGATTGTAATGGTCCACTGGTTGAGATGTACGAACATAGTTTATGGTAGGTGGGATCGACTAGCAGACCTACAGTACATAATAACTCGTGAAGCATGCAAGGTAAATAGGAGAAATAAACACAGTGTATACAATGATATGCTTGGAAAAACAGGTTGTGTAGTTTCACAAAACAGGTTGTGTAGTTTCACAAAACAGGATGAAACTAAGATATTTCATACACATATACAACAAAAGTGAGATGACAGGGATGGGAAATATAATGCCAAAGAAGACCATAAACCCATACCCACCAACGGCAGGAACAACAACTCACAACTATAGAAATGCGTCCATAAAAAGCCGGAAGAGAGACCGGAAACAGCCTCCCCTGGACAGCAACAACAAGATACATCAGTCACCCATAGCACAACTCAAGGAAACACGCGCGGCTTACGATACGTTTAACATACGTGGGGGAGGACATCCGCCACAGAATTAATGGATGGGGACAAAATAATCTAGTTTCCTTTAATGCACAGAAAACCAAGTACATTAAATGTTCTAACCGACAGAATCTCACTGACTCCCATATATTTTTTAATGATGTAAATATTCACACTTCCCCTACTATTGACATTCTCGGTGTAACATTAGCTACTAACTTGAGCTGGACACATTATGTTAGAAGCATTGCTAAGAATGCCTCTAAAAAAATGGGACTCCTGTACAGAGTTCGAGAATTCTTCACTGACGAGCAGTTGGCCGTGATATATAAAAGTCATGTGCGTTCTCAGATGGATTACTGTTCACCTCTGTGGGGTGGAAGTGGAGTGGTTGCATTGAGGCAGTTGGACAAAATTCAAAATAAAGCTATTAGATTAATCAATAACCCTGCAATCACACAGGACCTTCCTACATTATCCATACGAAGAAACGTTGCATCCCTTGCATTATTCTACAGATATTTTCACAGCAATTGTTCCGAGGAACTTGCTTCAATTGTGCTGCCTCTCCACATCTTTCCCCGTAGAACTAGGGCAGCTGAGAGCGCCCATGAATTTACGCTTTCTCCTCCACAATGCAGAACTTCTGCTTATCAGAATGCATTTATCCCCAGAGCTGCTACTCTTTGGAATTCACTTCCCTCGAATTGCTTTCCACAAACTTACAATCTACAAATGTGTAAATCCAGTTGTTACAAACATTTTATGAATGGAGGATGCCTTTAGGCACATCGACCTTTTTGTTTTATCTGTGTTTTTCCTTCCTCCGTTCATTGTCTCTTAAAAAAAAAAAAAAAAAAAAAAAAAGGGTTGTTGGCCTGTGCCCCCGGGCGCCAGGTAAACAATGGCTGCCTACACCTGGGCCAGATTTAGACTATGCGGAGGAAGATTATATGCAAATGAGACATCAGCCTCTTTCATTGTTCTCCAGTCACCCTGGCGGTTCCATGCATCACTACCACTGCTAGACGAGACTGCTTACAATTCAACAATACGAGAAGACAAGCAGACCATTCTATACAAGCCTCTAAATGGAGCGAGGCCTTCAATACATAAGAACATAAGAAAATGGGAGTCTGCAGAAAGCCGATTGGCCTAAGCAAGGCAGATCCCTGTCCCACACAACCCCAATTACAAAGCCCAATTATAGGCTCAACACTCTAATACCCTGAGGATCAGCTTACCAAAACGGTTAGAGATTAACGCAGGATTACGGGGTCTGCAGAGCGCTGATTGGCCCAACCCGGCTGATCCGCCTTCACACCCAACCCTTCTCGTCCATATGCTTATCCAATTTTATCTTAAAGCTCCCTACCGTTTTTAATCCCACTATAGCACTTGGTAGTCCATTCCACCCATCTACAACTCTGTTACCAAACCAATATTTGCCTATATCTTTTCTGAAACGAAATTTATCTAATTTGAAACCATTGGTACGAGTTCTTTCGCTATCACTGAGCTTTAGTACATTTGTCATGTCCCCTTTGTTAATCCCACTAACCCACTTGAACACCTCTATCATATCCCCTCTAACTCTGCGTCTCTCTAACGAATGTAAACCTAATTTCTTCAACCTTTCTTCATACGGAAGATTTCTAATATTATGGATCATTTTTGTCATTCTACGCTGTACTCTCTCCAATGAATCTATGTCCATTCTGTAATAAGGACACCAAAATTGGACAGCATAATCCATATGGGGTCTCACTAATGACAAGTAAAGTTTTAAGATAACATCAGCAGTTCTGTTACTCACACTCCTAGAGATGAACCCGAGAATCCTGTTTGCCTTATTACGAACGCTTATACACTGTTGCCTAGGCTTCAAATCATTGCTAACAAACACACCTAGATCTTTCTCGCAGTCTGAATTTTCTAATTCTAAATTAGCTAGTTTATATTTAACATTTGTTTGCATCTTCCCTATCTTTAATACCTTGCATTTGTCAATGTTAAACTTCATCTGCCAATTTACTGACCATTCATGTAAGGTATCTATATCCCTTTGGAGGCACTCTATATCGCTATCTGAGTCAATTGATCTCCCCATTTTAGTATCGTCTGAGAATTTACTTATCCTACTAGTTATACCTAAATCTAGGTCATTTATGTATATAAGAAACAACAGGGGACCTAATACCGATCCCTAGAGGACACCACTTTTGACTGCTCCCCACTCTGACTTGGTACCATTTATGCTGACTCTCTGTTTCCTACCAGATACTGTAAATTAATTATCCTATGTATACCTACACTTTAAGCTTTCACTTCTATTATTAATAAATAAAACATACTATTCCCCACATATTCATGCATGCATTGGATGTTTAAGGCTTTAGACAACCACACAATAAATCAAAAGGAGATTTCCCATGCCTCTTATGTTCCGGAAACCACCGACTTGTCACTCTCCGTAAAATAAAATACTACCTGGCCGAAACAGGGTAAAGTTATGCAAGTCGAGGCACTGTGTCCCATGGGTAACCTGTGTGACGCCTCCTGGCGTTTGCAGAATGGTTGCGTGGGGCATTGCAGCTCGCTAGCGCTCGCCAGGATGGGGGGATAGGCTACAGTTGTCCTAGAATGATCTGCTTTATTTCATTAGGGTCGTGTTGCCACAGACAGTCTAGAAATGGTCTTTGTTTTGGTCTGTGACCGCGCCTTATATTTTATATTCGCTATAATATAAATGTTGCTTGTGTGGGAGGCGAGCGAGAGAGGGTGAGGGAGTACACCTGGCAGTGGGGTGAGCTGTGGCGCGGCTCGCTTGGGCGCTGACGGCATCGGCGGCAGGGTGGTCAACTAGTCCCTTCCCATCGCGGCCGCGTGTTCTTTACCAGCTCAGAGCTTGCCTGACACGCGTACCGCCTACATCCTTTGCAATTCTGTCCCCCATACTCGCCACTTTGCATACTATTTCTCTCTCTCGACTTCTCCTTTCTCATTCTCTAATCTTTATTAAACTCAACATCCCTTCTGGTTTCAGCATAGATGTTCACCGTCGACCAGTCGTATTGTACGCGAAGCTCTCAGAGATTTCCATGTATTAGGCTTTATTGAGGTTTTTGAGAGACGGACTTTTCTGTATGTGTCCTCTCTCGGGAAGGTTGTAGACCGGTATATGTCTCCCTGGCAAGGTGTTGAGTTATTCTGCTTGGTTATCTAAAGCTAGACTTGGGGTAAGGTTACTGTGTCGTTGTCTCCGATGTGTGCAGTGTTAGCTAAGCCCTGCACGATATCGACAGGTACTGTGGGAGCCTAAGTTGTCTTCGGGTGGGTTTACTTTGCGAGCACAGCGCTGTGGTGTGAGAGGGCCATAGCCTATCCCTCACAACATAGTGCTGCCTCTTTGTGTTGACTTCTGAGGGATCCCCAGGATAGAACTAGGTACTAGAGACCTAGATTTATCAAGAGAGCGTCCCCGTCATATTACGTAATCGTCATTATACCACCTTCGGACAATGTTAGGCTACGAGCCTAACGTCGGAACGTCATTATGGGAGGAAATTAAAATGGCATCAAGGTTTAGCAATGTGTGCATTATGGGGGATTTTAATTTTCCGAATATAGATTGGCAGCATCAAATAGGAGACTCTGATTCTGAGGAGTTTATAGAGGTAGTACAAGATAGTTTTTTATTTCAATTCATAGATACGCCGACTAGAGGTAATAATATTCTCGATTTAGTTTTCAGTAACAATGAACATATGGTAAATAATGTAGAGATAGGGGACCACCTAGGAAATAGTGACCACAATTCTGTGTATTTTAATATACAATGGAAAGGTAATACCAGAGAGAATACAATATTAATACCTGACTTTAGAAAAGCCAATTATGGGGGGTTAAGAAGAGCCCTATTAGCGGACCCTATGGTCAAAAAATTAAGTCGATCCAGGTGTCCAAATGAGTGTACCCCGTCTCAGGCACCTGTCATCTTAAGTCAGGAAGGGACGTCAACCTTGGTAGATACATACGATAATTTTATCAAGTCAGTATTCAATGCACAAAATAAATACATCCCCAAAAGAAAATTTAGATCAACACAGAACCAACCCAAATGGATGAATAATAGACTATTAGATCTTCTAGGACAAAAGAGAGGAATATATAGAAAAAATAGAAAAGGCGAAATTCACCTACTTGCTTACTATCAGAATCTATCAAGACAGGTAAAAAAGGATATTAGGAAAGAAAAAAGAAATTATGAAATTAAGGTTGCCAATGACTCAAAAAATAATCCTAAAGCTTTTTACCAACTATATAAATCCAAGGTTAGAGATGTAATTGGTCCGCTTAAAACTTCGATAGGAGAAATGACAGAAAATGATTTAGAAATGTGCAGTACATTAAATAGTCAATTTCTTTCCGTTTTCACTAATGAAAATTTGGCACAGTTTCCAGAAGTCCGTAAGGTATATAGCGATAGTATAGAAAATAGGTTAAGTACGGTTACTATAAGTAGAAATGATGTGCTTAAGGAAATTGACAGACTGAAACCTCATAAATCGCCTGGTCCTGATGAGGTATATGCTAGAGTATTAAAAGGATGTAGGGATGAGTTAAGTTACCCATTAACATTTTTATTTAACAAGTCATTGGAGACAGGTATAGTTCCAGAAGCTTGGAAGCTTGCAAACGTAGTTCCGATCTTCAAAAAAGGTGACAAATCAATAGCATCCAATTACCGTCCCATTAGTCTTACATCAATCATAGGAAAGCTACTAGAGTCAATTATTGCTAGTAAAATTAGAAACCACTTAGATACATTTAATTTAATAAATTCTTCTCAGCATGGATTCACTCAGGGACGTTCTTGCCTTACTAATTTGCTTAGTTTTTTCTCAGAGGTATATGAAGCAGTAGATAATGACAAGTCATATGATATAATATATTTAGATTTCAGTAAAGCTTTCGACAGAGTCCCCCATGAGAGATTGATGAGAAAGGTTGAGGCGCATGGAATAGGTGGGGCGTTGTTGGGATGGATTAGGTCATGGCTAATTGGTAGGAAGCAGAGAGTCAGCATAAATGGTACGAAGTCAGAATGGGGAGCAGTCAAAAGTGGTGTCCCCCAGGGATCTGTATTAGGTCCTCTGTTGTTTGTTATATACATAAATGACCTTGATTTAGGTATAACTAGTAGGATAAGTAAATTTGCAGACGATACCAAAATGGGGAGAACAATTGATTCAGATAGAGATATAGAGTGCCTCCAAAGGGATCTAGATACCTTACACGAATGGTCAGTAAATTGGCAGATGAAGTTTAACATTGACAAATGCAAGGTATTAAAGATAGGGAAGATGCATACAAATGTTAAATATAAACTAGCTAATGTGGAATTAGAAAACTCGAATTGTGAGAAAGATCTAGGTGTGTTTGTTAGCAATGATTTGAAGCCTAGACAACAGTGTATAAGCGTTCGAAACAAGGCAAACAGGATTCTCGGGTTCATCTCAAGGAGTGTGAGTAACAGAACTGCTGATGTTATCTTAAAACTTTACTTGTCATTAGTGAGACCCCATATGGATTATGCTGTTCAATTTTGGTGTCCTTATTACAGAATGGACATAGATTCATTGGAGAGAGTACAACGTAGAATGACAAAAATGATCCATAATATTAGAAATCTTCCGTATAAAGAAAGGTTGAAGAAATTAGGCTTACATTCGTTAGAGAGACGCAGAGTTAGAGGGGATATGATAGAGGTGTTCAAGTGGGTTAGTGGGATTAACAAAGGGGACATGACAAATGTACTAAAGCTCAGTGATAGCGAAAGAACTCGTACCAATGGTTTCAAATTAGATCAATTTCGTTTCAGAAAAGATATAGGCAAATATTGGTTTGGTAACAGAGTTGTAGATGGGTGGAATGGACTACCAAGTGCTATAGTGGGATTAAAAACGATAGGGAGGTTTAAGATAAAATTGGATAAGCATATGGACGAGAAGGGTTGGGTGTGAAGGGGGATCAGCAGGGTTGGGCCAATCAGCGCTCTGCAGACCCCCGTAATCCTGCGTTAATCTCTAACCGTTTTGGTAAGATGATCCTCAGGGTATTAGAGTGTTGAGCCAATAATTGGGCTTTGTAATTGGGGTTGTGTGGGACAGGGATCTGCCTTGCTTAGGCCAATCGGCTTTCTGCAGACTCCCATTTTCTTATGTTCTTATGTTCTTATGAGCCGCATGCTCGCCCATTGTTGCCCTGCCTTGATACCCCAGCTAGACTTTATTAACTGAGCAGACACTGGTTAGAGATAAGCCCCCATTATTATATGTATGCAACATTATTATTCACTGCACTTTTGAGCCGAGGTTGTTGTTGAGTTGCACAACCCTAGTAGGCTGTTGCGTTGTGTCACGAAGCATTTCTTTAGTTGTCGAGCAATACTACCTTTGCGCAGTCTTTATTATTCGCCTGCCTATTATTACTATATGTCCTAGCATTTATTGTGACCCGTATTCTGCATTATAATTGTTCAAGATTCTTTACGAACATCTTCCCAGCATCAGACTTATTTCAGAAGTTTCCAGTTGATGTTGCAGGACTAGCATTGCACTTTCTTTAATACAGGAGTGCCAGTTATTTGAGTATCTACTGTAACGTTAATTATTCACGTTAACTATCTTTTCTTTGTGTAACCTAATCGAGTAATCTTTTACTGTTTGAGAATAGGCTGTTTCATCGAGCGTCAGCCTAGTGTGTGTGCACCAGTTACCGAGTCATAGGATACCTCGTTGTCCAGGCATGGCTCAGGGCAGTAATGGTGTTTTGTTTTCCAGTGTTTAAGGCAGGGGTTGGATCTAGTGTTACCGTTGTTGCATTTTGCCATTATCTAGTCCAATGTTGAAGAGCCCTGTGTCTTTGAGAACCTGGATCGTAACAAATGGGGACCTAGCTCAGGATCTTGTGAACTAAGAGATAATTGCAGGATTGTTGTGGTCATTTGTTTTATTGAGGAATATAGTGGGCACGTTAATTTTTTTTTGGCAAAGTAGTATAGCACTTGAGAGTCTTCAGACATTTTTGGCAAGTGAATAGTGCTACATAAGAGTTTGGGGTACTTCTTTTCTGAATATTGTGGTGAGAAATTTTTGTGAGCATCATGTCTTATACCGGGTCAGAGGAGAATGGAGACACAGTACGTAATGTCGAAACTGAGGAACAGCAGCATGATGAAAGGGTTAATCGGGTGAACTGTGAGGAGGATGCTAGGATATTTTTGCAATGGCCTGTTACTGCCGAGCGGTTGGAGGGTATGGATCGGTACGGTCTGCAATGCCTGGCCACAGCTATCGGTCATGCGGTTACTAGCAGCATGACCAAGGATAACTTGATAACGTGTGTACTGGGCAGGGTGACTGGTGAGCGAGATGGGTTGAGTGCTCAGAGCCCTTCGGCCATGCTTCCCCTACACTCGACTCCCAGCCATCCCAGTAGTTTGCCGACCCCGGGTACGCTTCCGCAGTTGGGTGGTGACTGGCAGGGTGGGTTGTCCCTGGGGGGACCACCGGTAATTTCAAACATTGTAGCACCTTCACCTCCTCAAAGGGTTATCTCCAGAATTATTGTTTAAGCTCGAATTAGCTAAGCTTCAGCATCAGCAGCAATTAGAATTAGCCAAGATAGAAGAGAGAAAAACTATCAGTCAAGCAAAAATCCAAGCTGAGTCGACTAGGTACTGTGCCGACATGGACGTAGAGAAGTCGCGAGTAGAGACAATGGGACAGCGACTTGGGGCTGGTAACTGTGTTCATGAGCAGTCTCTCTCGCACTTATTGAAACTGGTTCCGGTGTTTGATGAGAGTGGTGTAACAGAATTTTTCACACGATTCGAGAAGAAGTGCCAGATCCACCAGTGGCCTAGGGAGAAGTGGGCAGCCCTTGTTTCCTCTAGACTTGTGGGCAAGGGACTCAGGGCTTATGATGCATTGCCTATAGAGTCTTGTATTATCTATGAGGAACTCAAGGAGGCTGTCCCGAGAGCATACGAACTACAACCAGAGACGTACAGGTTGAATTTCCGGGGTGTTACCAAGGGTCGGGAGAGCACCTTTTTGGAGCATGCCCGGGAGCTGTCCGATGCTTTTGGGAATTGGCTGAGGTCGGAGAAAGCTACTACGTTTGAAGACATTAAACAGTTGGTGCTTTTAGAGCAGTTTTTCAAATCACGGGCGGCGACCTGACGGTAAACCTTAAAGAAAAGCAACCAAAAACTCTACAGGAGGCAGCTGAGATGGCTGACCTCCGGCTATCACTAATTCGTGGGTGCGGGTCTGCCCAGCGTAGTGAGGCAGGTAACAAGGGGCGTGATGCCCCACCCCCCCGAGTTAGTGATATACCTTATGCAAACAAGTACAAGAGCCATGATACCAAGACTGACCACAAGACTAGCACCGTCCCATTTAAGAAGGGGCCGGGCCCTTCCCAGTACCAAGGGAAGCCCAAAGGGGAGTTGGAGTGTTATCATTGTCATAAAAAGGGGCACTTTGCAAGAATCTGTCCTAGCAACCCACCTACAGCAGCTGTGTCTTTGGCCTGCAACATTGGTGTGTCTCCGAAGTCATCTGAGTTTGCCCGGGGCAGTTCGTCAGAGGCTGAGGCACAACCAATGCAGAAGCACCTGGGAGGCTCGAACCCTGCTCAGGATGTTTTTTGCGACCATAGAGGGCGGGGTTGCGTGATGTGGGCGGGGCGCAAGCATGGAGTAGAGGTCTTGCGCGATACAGGTGCTTCCCAGACTCTGATGAAAAACTTGACTGGCTACCCTATAAACGCGGCTCGGGTGGTGGTGGTGCAGGGTATTAATGCAACTCGGTCATACCCGCTGGTGCGGTTGGAGTTGGAGGTGGATGGTGTGGCACGTGAATTGGATGTCGGGATTGTGGAGAAACTGCCAGTGGAGGGCGTCGATATTCTTCTCGGCAACGACTTTGCAATGCCCGCTTCTGAGGTTCTACCCTTAGTCGTTGCCGAGAGGCCGGCCGATGTGAGTAGGGAAGAGCAAGAGTGGGTCGAGCGGTGCCAGACACAACCCATGGCGTGTGTTGTCACCCGAGCTCGGGCAGCTAAAGTGTCACAGCCTAGTCCTCCGTCTTCAGACCAGCGGAGGAACGATCAACAGGAGGAGGCTAAAGCTAGAGTTGATTTTAAGAGTTTTGACTCGGCGGCTCTCCTGGGTGATTCAGTATTAGCACCATTACTTAATTCTGGAGTAGCCCCTGGGCCTGTCATCGAGAGTGACGAGGCTGGGCATGACGAGTCTCCACGACAGCAACGTTATATACATTGAGAGAGACAGAGGGAGCAGCCCAGTATCGGGGAAGGTCATGCATTGCTCCGGGAGCAGTTAGATCGCTTGGCACCCTCAGATATACGTCGGTTGCAACTAGAGGACCCTGAGCTCCAAACGTGTGCTAATGGAGCTGTAGAGCTCGACGAGGACGGCGATGCACAGCCAGGAGATTTTTTTATTTAGAAGGCATCCTCTATAGGCGTTTTCAAGACCATAAACGTAGTTGGCAAGAGGGGTCCGGAGTAGTGGACCAGTTGGTGGTGCCACGGGAGTGCAGGGATAGCCTACTGAGGTTGGCGCATGACATACCACTGGCAGGACATCTAGGGGTGAGAAAGACGGTGGCGGCTTTAGAAAAATTGTTTTGGTGGCCGGGGTTGAAGGGGCAGGTGGTAACCTGGATAGCAAGGTGTCATACGTGCCAGAGGGTTGGAAAACCTAACCAAACAATTCCGAGAGCCCCGTTGCACCCCATTCCTGTCAGTGGACCGCCCTTCAGTAAGGTCATCATTGATATGGTCGGACCCCTAACCCCTACTAGTGCCGGTAATAAATTTCTATTAACTATCATGGATGTGGCCACTCGTTATCCTGATGCATATCCAATGAGAAATGGCACGGCGAAAACTGTTGTCCGGAACCTGCTCTTGTATTGCTCGCGGTATGGTTACCCGCAAGAGGTGCAATCGGACCAAGGTTCTAATTTTACCTCTAATCTGTTCAAACAAACTATGATTCAGCATGGCATCAGCACTGTCGTCTCTTCTGCGTATCACCCGGAGAGTCAAGGGGTGTTGGAGAGGTGGCACGCCATGCTGAAAAGCATGCTTCGATGTTATTGCGCAGAGAACGGAAAGGATTGGGACCTTGGTCTGCCGTATGTTTTGTTCGTGGCAAGAGAAGTACCTGGAGAGAGTCTCGGTTTCAGTCCGAATGAGCTTGTTTTCGGGCATCAGGTGAGGGGCCCTCTCCACATGGTGAAGGAGATTTGGGAGGGTACCGCTAAGCCATGTTCTATGTTGAGATACGTCCTCGAGAGCAGAGGGAGAATGCTTAGAAGTCTGGAGCTGGCCGGGCGTAATTTGGTGAGTTCGCAGGCCCGTATGAAGGACAGGTACGATACTAAGGCGAAACTCCGGGAGTTTCAGGTAGGTCAAGAGGTGTTGGTCCTGTTACCTTTGGCAGGTCATCCTCTGGCTGCCAAGTACGCTGGGCCTTATCGGGTGGTGTCAAAGATCTCCGATCTAGATTACCTCGTTGCCACTCCTGACCGGAAGAAGCGTAACCAACTATGCCACATTAATTTGTTGAAGGAGTATGTGAGGCGCCCACCTGAGTCACTAGCTGTCCCTGTGTTGACCTGCTGCGGTCATGGTGGAGAAGGAGAGGGGGGCAGCAATGATCAGGTGGATGATAACTGGGATTGTCATGTCTCGGCTGATCAGTGGGCGGGGAATTCGAGCCAATGTGCGCATGATGCTCTGGCGCACCTGCCGGAGGAACAGCAGGTGGCAGTGCAGCGCTTGTTCGATTCATACCCCACTGTATTTGCCGAGCACCCAGGCCTCACTACTCAAGCGGTGCATGACGGCGATGTAGGAGAGCACCCCCCCCTTCAAGTCGATACCTTATCAGGTGCCACCCATTAAACTCCCAGCGCTCAGGGATGAGCTGGAGTATATGCTGGCGAGAGGTTTGATCGAGAAGGGGGCAGTACGGTGGACTTCTCCTGTCACTCTGCAGCCCAAACCTGATGGAAAAGTTCGGTTCTGCATTGATTTTAGGCGGTTGAACGGGTTGACCCCCACCAATGCATATCCTCTTCCCTGGGTGGATGACAGTGTGGATAAGATCGGGAAAGCAAGGTACTTGACCAAGGTAGACCTCATCAAAGGCTACTGGCAAGTACCACTGTCTGAGCGGGCTAAAGAGGTGTGCGGGTTTGTGGTGGATGGCAGTACTTACCGTTGCAACGTGATGCCATATGGTCTGAAAAATGCACCGGCCACTTTCCAGAGCTTAATGAACGACATTGTAGCAGACATCCCAAACTGTACTGTCTACCTTGATGACGTGATCATTTATGACAACGATTTCCAAAGTCACTGTGAGCACATAGAAGCCTTATTTAGTCAACTTAGTACAGCAGGCTTGGTGGTTAATCTGGGCAAGTGTGACTTTGTGCAAGCCACGGTGCAGTATCTGGGGTTTGTGGTTGGGTTAGGGCAGGTGAGCCCGCCCCAACAGAAGATACAGGCTATCGACTTGTTCCCCAGGCCGACCACCAAGCGGCAGATCATGAGATTTTTGGGCATGATTGGGTATTACCGCCGCTTTATAAGAGGTTATTCTACTGTGCTAGCTCCTTTGACAGATCTACTAGCTAAAGATAAAAAGTTCCGCTGGGCACCTGAGTGTGAGCAGGCGTTTCGAGTAGTTAAACACCTTTTATGCACTCACCCTATCCTCAGGGCCCCGGACTTTGAACGACCATTTCAGTTGGCGACTGATGCCAGCGGAGTAGGGGCTGGTGCCGTACTTTTGCAGACAGACGAGGAAGGTCTTGAGCATCCAGTCAGTTTCTTTTCAAAGAAATTTAATTCAGCACAGAAAAACTATTCGGTTGTTGAAAAGGAACTGCTGGCAATTGTGTTAGCGCTCAGACACTTTGAGGTCTATGTTCCTGCCTATGGGCCAGTCGTGGTAGTGTATACCGACCACCACCCGCTTAAATTCCTCAATCAATTCCACAACCGGAATATGAGGCTGACCAGATGGTCGCTCATGTTGCAAGAGTACAACTTAAGACATTCGCCATATTGCCGGTTGTGAGAATGTGATTGCGGACTGTTTGTCGCGGGTGGAGGATCCGGGGTAGGCTACCACAGTATGTTGGTATAGCCTCCTGTCTTGGCTCGCGGTGTATTTTTGCGCTGGTGCTTGTTGGCTCGCGTGTGTAGCATCAGCGTAGGGTCGCAGGGCAGGAGTTGTTGGCTTTGATTAGAAGAAAATTAGGCTACATCTATAGTAGCCGCCAAAAACAACATTTAAATAAAATATGAAAAATTAAATAAAAACTCTTTCATTTTAATAATTAATTTTAAGATAATATTGTAGCTGAGTACTGAGTGCAGATGATTTTCCCTCAGTAGGCTGTGCTTCTTAAAGCTCGCTCTGGGAGCACAATGTTATGAATTAATGTATTATATTTGGGAAGGGTGATAAGATTTTTTTTATAAAAAAAAATGTGGTTGTATTTTTTTGAGGAGACTGAGCTTGCATTCCATGAGTGGCAGAGTGGTTAGGAGTGGCAGATTCTAGCGACATTCTGCCTGTTCAGATAATAATGGGCTCATGGTTGAGTGTCCCATATCTTGGGGGGGGGGGACGCCTCCCGGCGTTTGCAGAATGGTTGCGTTGGGCATGCAGCTCGCTAGCGCTCGCCAGGATGGGGGGATAGGCTACAGTTGTCCTAGAATGATCTGCTTTATTTCATTAGGGTCGTGTTGCCACAGACAGTCTAGAAATGGTCTTTGTTTTGGTCTGTGACCGTGCCTTATATTTTATATTCGCTATAATATAAATGTTGCTTGTGTGGGAGGCGAGCGAGAGAGGGTGAGGGAGTACACCTGGCAGCGGGGTGAGCTGTGGCACGGCTCGCTTGGGCGCTGACGGCGTTGGCGGCCGGGTGGTCAACTAGTCCCTTCCCATCGCGGCCGCGTGTTCTTTACCAGCTCAGAGCTTGCCTGACACGCGTACCGCCTACATCCTTTGCAATTCTGTCCCCCATACTCGCCACTTTGCATACTATTTCTCTCTCTCGACTTCTCCTTTCTCATTCTCTAATCATTATTAAACTCAACATCCCTTCTGGTTTCATCATAGACGTTCACTGTCGACCAGTCGTATTGTACGCGAAGCTCTCAGAGATTTCCATGTATTAGGCTTTATTGAGGTTTTTGAGACACGGACTTTTCCGTATGTGTCCTCTCTCGGGAAGGTTGTAGACCGGTATATGTCTCCCTGGCAAGGTGTTGAGTGATTCTGCTTGGTTATCTAAAGCTAGACTGGGGGTAAAGTTACTGTGTCGTTGTCTCCGATGTGTGCAGTGTTAGCTAAGCCCTGCACAACATCGACAGGTACTGTGGGAGCATAAGTTGTCTTCGGGTGGGTTTACTTTGCGAGCACAGCGCTGTGGTGTGAGAGGGCAATAGCCTATCCCTCACAACATAGTACTGCCTCTTTGTGTTGACTTCTGAGGGATCGCCAGGATAGAACTAGGTACTAGAGACCTAGATTTATCAAGAGAGCATCCCCGTCATATAACGTAATCGTCATTATACCACCTTCGGACAACGTTAGGCTACGAGCCGCATGCTCGCCCATTGTTGCCCTGCCTTGATACCCCAGCTAGACTTTATTAACTGAGCAAACACTGGTTAGAGATAAGCCCCCATTATTATATGTATGCAACATTATTATTCACTGCACTTTTGAGCCGAGGTTGTTGTTGAGTTGCACAACCCTAGTAGGCTGTTGCGTTGTGTCACGAAGCATTTCTTTAGTTGTCGAGCATTACTACCTTTGCGCAGTCTTTATTATACGCCTGCCTATTATTACTATATGTCCTAGCATTTATTGTGACCCGTATTCTGCATTATAATTGTTCAAGATTCTTTACGAACATCTTCCCAGCATCAGACTTATTTCAGAAGTTCCCAGTTGATGTTGCAGCACTAGTATTGCACTTTCTTTAATACAGGAGTGCCAGTTATTTGAGTATCTACCGTAACGTTAATTAATCACGTTAACTATCTTTCCTTTGTGTAACCTAATCGAGTAATCTTTTACTGTTTGAGAATAGGCTGTTTCATCGAGCGTCAGCCTAGTGTGTGTGCACCAGTTACCGAGTCATAGGATACCTCGTTGTCCAGGCACGACTCAGGGCGGTAATGGTGTTTTGTTTTCCAGTGTTTAAGGCAGGGGTTGGATCTAGTGTTACCGTTGTTGCATTTTGCCATTATCTAGTCCAATGTTGAAGAGCCCTGTGTCTTTGAGAACCTGGATCGTAACACCTGTGGGAGAGTATACGTGAACAACTCGATCCGGATAGCACCATCCGTAGAGGCTAGCCAAAATCCTCTTAGATCGTGCCCTTCAAGCAGAGACGGTGTCCAGACGAGAGTGTGTGTAGGCTATCCCGGAAGTGACCTACGCTAGTGCTACCTGTGCTAGGATACCCCTGGACCTTCCTCCCTTGGCAACCAGGACAAGACGGACCACGCACTTAGTCGCCCCCACGTGTGTCAGATCCCTACAAGACTACTTTCTGCTATACTCTTACTCAAAATTAAGTGCTTCTTGTTTACTTATTGTGTTTCGTGAATATTGCAAAGGTTGTGTTATGTGTTCAAGTTAACGGAAACACCCGAGATCTTTTATTCTCACCTTAGTCCTTTTGTTACTCGTGTCGTGAGTACATACACACGCTATCCTGGGGTTGATTTATATAATATACTGTGTAATCTATATTCATGTATTACCATTAAGTTTATGTATATATCCATGCGGCCCGATTACCCCGCACACTACACATAAATATTGTGAACACCCCTGACAGATCTGATTCGAAGTTAATAGGATTATTAGGGTACATATATCGTGTATAAATGTTCACAGAGAGTGTTATCTATCGTGTCTCTTAGTTAGACTCAATTTTATTTATGTTTCCTGGCTTCACAACCAGTTTAAACATTTAACTTGAATTCACAGTAATTCTATTTTGCCCACATCTCTTAATATTTCAATGTCGAGGGTTTTGTCTTCTCCATAAGACTTATCTTTATTTGCTCAGTTCCCTGAACTACGATTGTTAAATCTAACTGTATACATTAGTAGATAATTAAAACCTCTCCCTTTATTTATAACTCATTAGTTATTTGCCATTCAGCTGATAATCTTATTTTATATATTCTGTTTAACTGAGACATTGTGACCTTAGTATTTTGACCTTACACCGTGTCATGTTTTACGTTGCGTTAACTTTGACCTTCAGGATATCAGCCATTCTTTGAGACTAACCGCTCTGTTAGCATTTAACCCTCCTGGCCCGGGTAGGCTCTCAAAATGACAGTGTGGGCTACCCGGGCGATCTGGCCGAAAAACGTCTAGGCCTAGGCTACCGTATTTTTGTTTAGTTTAACTGCTAGAAATTTCCCACGCATCTATAAATGTAGTGCGGTTTCCAATCTGTAGACTGGCGTTGAGTAGAGCTCTCTATGTCAACTGGTTCAGTTGTGATGACTATTTAAGTGGAGAGCACTTGCAGGCGATGTTAGCAATATGACAATTTGTTCACTACTGAAACAACGACATACAGACATACAATAACAAACAAGTCTTCTCTTTCTTGTTTTCGGAGGTGCGGTGACGTAACGATCGGCTTTGTTTACATGCGTCGGACGCACGGCGTTCAGACCAAGCTGAATAGGCTTTCAAGCTTACAGATTTTAAAATGACACCCGGGCACCTGCCCTTAATTCGTGGTGTCATATTAAAATGACAACCGGGCCAGGAGGGTTAAGAGATATTTTTATTTTAATCATATGTTTATTCAATTGTGATTTATCAATTATTATTTTTAACTTATTTATGTATCATCCATGCTTTAAGAATATAATTATTCATTCTTGAAGTAGGTTCGAGAGTATTTCCATATAAATACGACTCGACTCTATTTATAATACATGCCAGTGCCCTGATATAAAGTGAAATAAACACTTGTGAAACCCCACTGTGTATTCTGTACCATTGGTAGAGATTGAGGAGATTTATAATTGCTTATCTGGAGTAAGCTGTGTTCCTGCTGAGTGTTATAGTTCTTAAAAGCTTTCCTAGAGTGGAAAGAGAGAACTGAAGTACGCGGGCAAATATTATTGCCCGGCATAACAAAAAAAACAAAAAAACAAGGCAATTAATACAATCATAGACAATACAATGGTTGTATTTATATTTAGGAAAAATATATGGAAATATTAATGGAAATGGTCTTCTTTGTTCACAGGAATATTACAAACTTCTGTGATATTAAGTTAAGCTAAAATGACTTAGTCTGCCCGCAAACAAAACTCAGTAAGAATGCAGTGCTCGTTTTTCCCAACACCCGCATATGGTTTTCTACAGCGTATGTAGGGGGCACAACAGATAAATCACAAATCACAACTAGAGTGTCAAATGGTGTGTTGGAGTGTAAATTAATAAACGGGTCAATATATGGTTAAACCCCAAACATATTGATACAACATTGTTTCTAATGGATTCTTGTACTATTGGGCATGCTAGATAACATACTAAAAATCTAGTAGATTCTGACCCCGGAAATTGGGCCATTTTCAAGATGGCGTCCAAGATGGTGGGTAAATATGTGGTTGAACATTAATACAATTGATGCAAATGTTTTTTTTTATGGATTCTGATATTATTGGGCATGCTGAATATCATACTCAAAATATAATTGATTTTGATGCCGGACATTGGGTCATTTTCAAGATGGCGTCCAAGATGGCGGCCAGGAGCTTAAAATAGCTATATCTCAATTACTATTCAACATAGAGAGGTGGTTTTGGTGTCTAAACCTTGGTTTCAATGCTCAAGGAATCCGAATATATCAGTAAAACTATCATCCGTTAATTATGTATTGAAGTTTAAAATTGCGGGCCAAGGTCCTGATCCACTAAGTTGGTTACTACAAAATACTTAAATAAATACATAAACAAATATACCAAAACATTACAACTACCCCTTAAACTAAAAGTTGTCTGCAGTGTATAGTGCGGTCACATAACTACCCCTTAAACTAAAAGTTGTCTGCAGTGTATAGTGCGGTCACAAACTCTGATACATTTCAAGTCCTTGAACTGATGAAAAGAATATCTGAAATCCAAATATCAAGTACAAAATAAATAAGGATATTTAGTTCAGCTCGAGACAGCTCTTACAAATATATACAGCATTAATGACCAGGACTGGCTAGCATTTCATAAAAATTGCGTACCTCCTAAGATTTCCTTAACCCATTCAATACCGGTGACATCCTTTGCATTATATTCTGGCAACTATTTGACGGTTTCATTCAGTTTAGGATGAGTGTCTACCAGTTACAATATTACCCAGTATCTCATTACTAATTTTAGTTACCATATATCCTTCCTATGCTTCATCAAATCGCTTAAATGCAGCTGAAGTAAACACAAAATATGTCGTA
This sequence comes from Lithodes maja, assembly GCA_037953745.1. Classification (NCBI taxonomy): domain Eukaryota; kingdom Metazoa; phylum Arthropoda; class Malacostraca; order Decapoda; family Lithodidae; genus Lithodes; species Lithodes maja. Next base: position 87,037 of record JBAKBP010004274.1, read on the forward strand.
GGAACTGTAAGTAGAACCATCAAAACTAATGAATATACTGTATATAGTGACATATTTAGTTTGCTAGATAGATACAGCGGAGAAGGGTAATAATAGATTGAGTAACTTGTAGGTATTCTTGCCCTGATAACATTCTCAACAAGTTTGGCTCATACCTCAGCAAGTTGTGTCTTGAATTACCCGCTCAGAGGTCACAGGTCAACATAATGCTATACTCACTATCTGAATTAATGTTAACTTTAGTGCCTTGTGAACCACCATTAATGTTAACTTTAGTGCCTTGTGAACCACCATTAATGTTAACTTTAGTGCCTTGTGAACCACCATTAATGCTAACTTTAGTGCCTTGTGAACCACCATTAATGTTAACTTTAGTGCCTTGTGAACCACCATTAATGTTAACTTTAGTGCCTTGTGAACCACCATTAATGTTAACTTTAGTGCCTTGTGAACCACCATTAATGTTAACTTTAGTGCCTTGTGAACCACCATTAATGTTAACTTTAGTGCCTTGTGAACCACCATTAATGTTAACTTTAGTGCCTTGTGAACCACCATTAATGTTAACTTTAGTGCCTTGTGAACCACCATTAATGTTAACTTTAGTGCCTTGTGAACCACCATTAATGTTAACTTTAGTGCCTTGTGAACCACCATTAATGTTAACTTTAGTGCCTTGTGAACCACCATTTATGTTAACTTTAGTGCCTTGTGAACCACCATTAATGTGAAAATTGAGATGTTCTGCTAATTATAAACGGTACAGGATCCTAATTTCGGTATTGAAATAACATACATACATACATACATACATACATACATAGTTAGTTAGTTAGTTAGTTAATTCTTTATTTCATAAAAGGTTACATGGTAACATTTTACATATATACAGATAGACTCAGACTCAAATCTTTATTTCATAAAAGGCAACACAATTAACTTTTTACATATATACAATAGAGATAACAGTAACCTCATACATTACCGCATTCTAGGTTCATGGTTTTGTACAAACATAATTCTTGACTTGATAGCATTTATATCATTAGTTTTCAAATCTGATACGTCATATTCATGTAATAGGATATGGTTAACTTCCTTTCCTAACGATAGGTATTCATCAAGGTTTAATGCTGGGGTCACACATTCACGTATATCACTCCCGTATGCTCCCGTCAGGCGTGATCGCCAATTTTGTGTAATGACGGGCGTAGTCCGGCCGTGTACGCCCGTATAGAGGAAGACTATTGCACTACCCGACATACGTACCATAACGGGGCCAGTGTTACGTCAGACGTAATGTAGTCGTATGGAGCTACGTACGTGCTTGCGACTTGCGTAAGCATGTCCCCGTTAGTCCGCCTGGGCTGCCCGATTTGCGGAACACAGGCCACGCCCATGGCCACGCCCCCACAATACCTACGTAGCTGAGGCCGTACGTCTTGTGAGTTTGTAGGCATTACGTGGACCGTGTCCGGACAATCGTAGGCACACCCGTCTGTCCAAACACAGACAAAGACAGTCTTTGTCAACCACGTAGGTCTGGGTTGGAATCTGGGAACTACAAAAGGGCAGGAATGGCCACACCATTCCCATTCCCAGTCCTTCATCGGCACCATGAACAACATCGCGGAATTCATCCTGGAGGAGTTCAATTTTGTGAACTCCCTTTATAGAGGAAAGACCATTCACCCACTGAGTGCCAGCCAATTTTGACGGTGTGCTTCTGCCAGTGCCAGAGTTTTTTTGTTTTTTTTTGGCTAAATCTATCAAGTTGGGAGAGAAAGGAAGGATAATGGTAAAAAAAACACTCCCCTTGTCCATTTTCGCCAGAAATCAGGTCCCCGATGGTCCCGAAAGTAGCTGAAAAGACACTATAGACTACAGAGACTTTTATGGTATCGGAATGTATGGGTGGGAGGGTGATGGGAGGGTGGTTTTCGGGTTGGTTGGGGGAAGGTAGAAGGGTAATTGACTTGTGTTACACATATGAAGCCGATTGGTGAGGTAGTTTCGCCACCACGGATTTTCCTTTTTTTCCTTATCTTCGTACGGATACGCTGGAAGTGGGTGGTGGGAGGCGGTTGGGGGTGTGGTGGGAGGAAGGCAGAAGGGTAAGGGACTTGTCACACAAATATGGAACCGATTGGTGAGGTAGTTTCGCCGCCACAGATTTTTCTTTTTGTCCTTATCTTCGTACGGATACGCTGGAAGTGGGTGGTGGGAGGCGGTTGGGGGTGTGGTGGGGGGAAGGCAGAAGGGTAAGGGACTTGTCACACAAATATGGAACCGATTGGTGAGGTAGTTTCGCCGCCACAGATTTTTCTTTTTTTCCTTATCTTCGTACGGATACGCTGGAAGTGGGTGGTTGGAGGTGGTTGGGGGTGTGGTGGGGGGAAGGCAGAAGGGTAAGGGACTTGTCACACAAATATGGACCCGATTGGTGCAGTCGTTTCGCCGCCACAGATTTTCCTTTTTTTTCCTTCTGACGGGACCGACAGTCAACGAGTGGGTGGGAGGAGGGATTTGGGATTTTTGTGGTGGGTAGCCTAAAGGGTAAGGTACATGTGGTAAAAATATGAAAGCCATAGGTGCAGTCGTTTCGCTGCTACGATTTGTTTTCGGCAGGGTGCAGAGGGTGGCAGGGCTTGTTGGTTGCTGCTCCGGTGTGGTGAGAGGTGTGACGGAGTGTCCCCCGCTGGTCCCCCGTGACCCCACCATACAACGGTGCCGCATCTTCCCGCCAACACGTAGTGTGGCGGTGCCAACACGTAGTGTGGCGGTGTTGCCAGATGCGGCCGGACTTACTTTCACTTTCACGTTTTACGTGAACATTGTACGATTGGCGGAAGAAACTTACGTTTTACCTGTCTAGCTGCTACGTTTTATGTGGCTGCACCCGTAATACGTAGCAGCTAGACAGGTAAAACGTATGCATTCCCAACTTTTTACATACGTGAGCACGAGCCCCGTATCCGATTCGCAATCCAAAGGATACCGGGCGACCTTGGCCGCACCAACCACCTACAAGACCAGCGTGGCTACACCCGCCATGCGTACCAACCCCCACGACTAGACACAATTTCATTTAAGTTTTGCGTACTAAGCCCTTACGTTTTACGTATTCGGTTGCCAACTACCAATAAACCTTCGTACGGGAGCATACGGGAGCATATACGTGAATGTGTGACCCCAGCATAATAAACATTTCTGTAAAAACTTGCAAGGTTTTAGGAGACATTTGTGAGCAAATCTAATTTTTAACCAATTCATTAAATGATTAAATGTCATTAGTCCAGCCAATTCACATGCATGATGATTACTTTCCCAATATTTTAATTTCATAATTTTCTTTATTGCTTTGTGGTAACCAATTGCAAATTGCTTAAGAGGAAGTTTGCACTTTTTGTTATAAAACCATAATTCAGAACCATAAAAACTTGAGCAGTAACTTTGGAACAACTGAGTAAAAACCCTAACATTAACATTAGAAAATTTACGTAAAATACAATTAAATTCATTATAAAACTTGTTACGACACCTAATTACGTCTTTGTCATTATTTAAATTATCATCTATTATAAACCCTAGATTCTTTTGTTCATTAACAACATTCAATATCTCTCCACATAGCATCAACTTTGGCTTTAAGTTTTTATCTTTATTGTCTTTGAAATACGTGGAAAGCAATTCGAGGGAAGTGAATTCCAAAGAGTAGTACCTCTGGGGATAAATGAATTCTGATAAGCAGAAGTTCTGCATTGTGGAGGAGAAAGTGTAAATTCATGGGCGCTCTCAGCCGCCCTAGTTCTACAGGGAAAGATGTGGAGAGGCGGCACAATTGAAGCAAGTTCCTCGGAACAATTGCTGTGAAAATATCTGTAGAATAATGCAAGGGATGCAACGTTTCTTCGTATGGATAATGTAGGAAGGTCCTGTGTGATTGCAGGGTTATTGATTAATCTAATAGCTTTATTTTGAATTTTGTCCAACTGCCTCAATGCAACCACTCCACTTCCACCCCACAGAGGTGAACAGTAATCCATCTGAGAACGCACATGACTTTTATATATCACGGCCAACTGCTCGTCAGTGAAGAATTCTCGAACTCTGTACAGGAGTCCCAGTTTTTTAGAGGCATTCTTAGCAATGCTTCTAACATAATGTGTCCAGCTCAAGTTAGTAGTTAATGTTACACCGAGAATGTCAATACTAGGGGAAGTGGGAATATTTACATCATTAAAAAATATATGGGAGTCAGTGAGATTCTGTCGGTTAGAAAATTGAATGTACTTGGTTTTCTGTGCATTAAAGGAAACTAGATTCTTTTGTCCCCATCCATTAATTCTAGAAAGGTCCTGGTTCAGAGAAATTGCAGTGTTTATTTTTGAATTTATAAGATCGGGTTGGGTGAAAGAATTGGTAAATGTGAAGGAACTGTGGAGTGTTGAGTCATCTGTGTAGGAATGTATTGGATTATGAGTGGTAGATATGAGATCATTGATATGAATGAGGAACAGAATTGGGGCCAAAACTGATCCCTGGGGAACACCAGCATTTATTGAGTGAAATTGAGAATAAAGGCCATCTACCATTACACTATTTTTCTGTTATGAAGATAAGAAGAAATTAGTGGAACTAATGATGAAAGGCCGTAGTGTGACATCTTTGACAATAAGGATTGATGCCAGACTCTATCAAATGCCTTTAATATATCCAGTGCTATTGTATGTGTTTCACCATGTTGGTCTGTAGCTTGGTTGATTTGATGCATAAGAAGGCAAAGCATGTCTGCAGTTGATCGACATCGTCTAAAACCATATTGCCTAATCACTGATTAATTTATTATTCTCAAGATGCTTAATTATGTGAATATTTAATATAATTTCAAAGACTTTACCAAGAGTGGAAGTTATAGCTATTGGTCTGTAGTTTGATGGATCTGAAGAGGCACCTTTTTTAGGAACTGGATGGATGTTTGCTTCTTTCCAGGGTACTGGGAAGCATGAGGTATGAGTACACAGACGGACAAATTTTGCCAATACAGGAGCGAGCACCAAGGAGCAATTCTTAAGTACTATTGGAGGAATTTCATCTGGACCAGGAGCCTTATCTACCGAGAGATTCTGCAAAATAGTTTTGACATGTCTGGTGTGGATCTTAAGTGAGGGAATTTCAGGCGAATTAAAATTAAGTACAGGGACATCTTGATTTATTTCATCTAAGGTTGAGTTGGTGGAGAAAATATCCGCAAGAAGGTTAGCTTTACCTCGTGGGTCACTTACAAGATTGCCAGTCGGAGATTTTAATGGTGGAATGGATGAAGCAGTAGTGAAGTTGGATTTAAATGAGTTAAGAGTAGACCAAAATATTTTGTTATCATTTGGATTATTTAGAAGTTTATTTGCCTGTTTGTGGAGAAATTTTGATTTAGTTAGGTTTAATACAGTTTTGGCATGATTTCTGATGTTTCTAAAGTAATTAAAGGCTTCATATGTTTTTGATCTTGTGTATGCATTGTAGGCTATTGCTTTTTGTTCAGTTACTCTAGCACAATTATGGTCAAACCATTTAGGTGAATTAGATCTTTTACTGTACTTTTGATGAGGAATAAAAGTTTCCATTCCAATTTTTACAAAATCTTGTATGTGGCTCAAGGTGGAGTGTGCATCATTAGAAAAGAAAGAGGTCCAGGGAATATCAATAAAGAAACCTTGAAGACCCTCCCAGTCTGCCCTATCGTAATGCCATTTAGTCACCAAAACAGGTTCAGAGTGGGAAGGTGTGGTAGGTGATAGACAGGTGGCCTGTATCAGACAGTGATCAGAAGATCCAAGCGGGGACCTCACTGTAACATCATAATTTTCTGAATTGGTTGTTAAAAATAAGTCCAGTAGGTGGGAATTATGATTAGGATTATCTGGTACACGGGTGGGTTGGTTGACTAGTTGAGTGAGATTAAATGAGTCTGCAAATAGCTCACATTCAAGACCAGCATCATCAGTCCTGGCTGAATGAGTGAGCCATTCAACATTATGGACATTAAAATCACCCAACACAATGATTTCAGAAGAAGCATTTAAGTTGAGGACACTGAGTTGTAAGGACAGATAATCAACAAGACTTTGCTCTGGAGGAGTATTTGGGGAACGGTAGATGCAACATATGTATTTAAATTTACCAGCAGAAATTAATTTGTATATACAATAATCAATAATAAACTACCATAACTACCACCCATCTGACACATAACTACCACAACTACCACCCATCCGACACATAACTACCATAACTACCACCCATCTGACACATAACAACCACACATACCACCCATCTGACACATAACTACCACAACTACCACCCATATGACGCATCACTACCACAACTACCACCCATCTGACACATAACTACCCCCCATCTGACACATAACTACCACCCATCTGACACATAACTACCACAACTACCACCCATCTGACACATAACTACCATAACTACCACCCATCTGACACATAACTACCGCAACTACCAGCCATCTGACGCATCACTACCACATTCTTCACCACAAGTGCCATATCACTACAACCCATACACCATCCATACATCCACTTGAAACAAATAACCAAACCAGGAATACCACAGCTGACGCACAACTACCCCAAATGCACCATAACTACCACACAACCACTACAAGTGCCATATAACTAGCACCTATCCACAAGGGACTGGAGTTAAGGACAAGTGGCTCCAGTCCTGATGCTCTTCTTGGCTTAATAATCAAGAAGGGTTGATATCCTCTGAAGCCCTATTTGAAGCAACTCATCCACCAAAACTATCACCGAACCACCGCAACTATCACATATTCACCATAACTAACACGCAACCAACACAATTATCATAGAAATACAAGACATCCACCATAAATACCAAAGAACCACCTCAATTGCCAACCATTTGTCGCATAAATACCATGACTTCCGCACATATGCAACACGTACCACACAACTAACACAAGAACAACGCAACTACAACACAACAATCACTAATACCAAATAAGTATCCCATATGACACAAATCCTATACATTTCCCATAACCACACAAATACAACTACATCAACCACAACCACCATAACCACAACAAAACCACTACAACTACCATAACTACTACAATTACCACACCAACCACTATCACTACAACTACTAGTCACAAAAATATAACACCTACCAGTACCGCCACTACTACTAAAAGTACTACAACCACCACCACAACTACCAAAAACACAAAATACACCACAATTACAACCACAACTACCATAGCCACCAAACCTACTACATCCACAACTAAAAAAAAAACACCACAGATAAAACAGCCATACCCACTACAACTACCACACCCACTACAACTACCACACCCACTACAACTACAACAACCACACCCACTACAACTACAACAACCACACCCACTACAACTACAACTACCACACCCACTACAACTACAACAACCACACCCACTACAACTACCACACCCACTACAACTACAACACCCACTACAACTACAACAACCACACCCACTACAACTACAACAACCACAGCCCCACAACCGCCACAACAACCAAGCCTACCACCACCCACTTGCCCCTGCTCTGACGTTGACATGAATGAATGCAAATTAAGTTGTGTGAATACCAGCGTGGAAGTAAGGTTGGAAGGAAGGAAGGAAGGAAGGAAGAAATGAAGGTAGGTAGGTAGGAAGGAAGGAACTTAAGGAAGGAAGGAAGGGAGGGAGGGAAAAATGAAGCTAGGTAGGAAGGAAGGAAGGAAGGAAGAAAGGGAGGGAGGGAGAAAGAAATTAAGCTAGGTAGGAAGAAACTAAGGAAGGAACTGTAAGGAAAGAGGGAAATTAGGTAAGAAGGAAGCAGGAATGGAAGGAGGAAAGGAGGAAGATATAGAAGGACGGAAGGAAAACATAATGGAAAACGAAAACATAACATAATTAATGAAGGTATAGGGGAATGGATTAAAAAAAACATTCAGAGTACAGTATTATTATGGAGATGTTATTTGTAATTCTTAGTGTTTGACAATACAGAACCTACACATTAATTACTTTCTGTTGCACTAACGTAGACAGTCACTAAAAGACAATTGTACTCTATATATGTTTTGTTCTATATGTATGCAGGCGATAAAAGGGAGAGCTGCCTGTAACAGGTGTTCCCTCAACAAATAAATTAAAAGAATGATAGAGCCAATAATCATCTCAATAATATCTACATAGATTGATCCATATACTTACCTAAAAATATTGGTGCATTGGAAAGAAGTGTGGTGTGCTTGTTTAGTGTAAAAACAAAGTAAGAGGAGGAGGAGGTATTTGTGAGAGTTAGCTGGATTACTATCTTTGTAGGTGAGACACAAACAAAAACACTGAGGAAGCCAGGTAACTGACACAGGAGTTCCGACAAATCCGTATCACATGTCTATGGGGCCTTCCTTTAGTATTGCCCTGCTCGATTATATATGGATATCGAGCGCAAGCTGCTATAATATTTTAATTGATATAAACAACAATTACAAAACTCTTTAGACAATATATTAAACCAAGTCATACTGGATGGAGTCATGAAAGAAATACAAGGAAGAGCAGTGGATGTTGGTGTGTCGCTGATAAGGGAGGGAAATGAGTGGAAGCTACCTGTACTGCTGTTTGCTGATGATACAGTTCTGATGAGCGATAATGAATGGGAGTTGCAGGGTCTGGTAAATGTGTTTGGAACAGTGTGCGAACAAAGGAATCTGAAGGTAAATGCGGGGAAGAGCAAGGCTATGGTCTTCGAAAGGGGTGAAGCCACAGAGTGTGAGGTGAAGTTGAACGGTCAGGCTATGGAGATTGTCTATCTATCTATCTATTGCCTGACGCCGCGATCCCCGAAGGGGTGGCCACGAACGAACCGCCCCCATGCGCCTCTGTCCCCAGTCAGTCGACGCCCCTCCCCCCAACCAGCACCGCCTTCGGTCATGTACTTCCTCACTCCATCCTTCCACCTCTCATTCGGTCTACCTCTCCCTCTCTGTCCCTCCACCTCACTCTCGTACACCCTCTTAGTCATTCTCTCGCTTTCCATACGTTCCATATGGCCGAACCATCTCAAGTTGTTCCTTTTCACACTTTCCAGCACATCTTCCTCCACACCACACCTCCTTCTTACTTCCTCGTTAGTCTGTCTATCCCTCCATGTAACTCCGCACGCACTCCTTAAGTAATTCATTTCCACTGCTCTCACTCTTGGTCTGAGTCTCTCAACCAATGTCCATGCTTAGCTTCCGTAAGTCAGTGTCGGGATTACCACACTGTCATGCAAGGACATCTTCACTTCCATACTGACCACCCTATTTCTTGTTACTGCTTTTAGCGTTCCTACAACCCTCTTCCCCTGTTGTACCCTCTCCCGCACTTCTTCATCCATAGTCCCATCTTTACTCAACACACTGCCCAGATACCTAAAAGAGTTGATGATCTCCATAGCCTGACCATTCAGCTTCACCTCACACTCTATGACTTCACCCCTTTCGAAGACCATAACCTTGCTCTTCCCCGCATTTACCATCAAATTCCGTTTTTCGCACACTGTTCCAAAGTCATTTACCAGACCCTGCAACTCCCATTCATTATCACTCATCAGAACTGAATCATCCGCAAACAGCAGTATAGGTAGCTTCCACTCAATTCCCTCCCTTTTCAGCGATACACCAACATCCACTGCTCTTGATAGTATTTCTTTCATGACTCCATCCATATATACAGTAAACAACCACAGGGACATCACACACCCCTGTTTCAAACCAACATTCAGGTCAAAGAACTCGCTCTGCTCACTCTCCACACGTACTGCCGCCTTTGCACCCTCATACATGCTCTTCACTGCTTTCAGCAACTTGCACTCTACTCCGTATATTCTAAGTACTTTCCACAAACCTTCTCTATCCACTCTGTCATAGGCCTTCTCCAAGTCCATAAAGGCAACATACACCTTTTGTTTCTTCTCCAGATATTTCTCCACAACAGATTTCAGGGTAAACATCTGATCTACACATCCTCTTCCCTTCCTAAAACCTCCCTGCTCGTCGCCTATCCATTTCTCCGTTCTCACTCTCACTCTCTCAATCACTACCCTACTGTATACCTTTCCTACTACGCTTAGAAGACATATTCCTCGGTGGTTACCACACACACTCCTCTTTCCCCTTTGCCCTTATGGAGATTGTCAAGTCATTTAAGTATGTGGGCAGTGTGTTGAGTAAAGATGGGACTATGGATGAAGAAGTACGGGAGAGGGTGCAACAGGGGAAGAGGGTTGTAGGAACGTTGAAAGCAGTAACAAGAAATAGGGTGGTCAGTATGGAAGTGAAGAAGTCCTTGCATGACAGTGTGGTATTCCCGACACTAACTTACGGAAGCGAAGCTTGGACATTCAGGAAGAGACTCAGACCAAGAGTGAGAGCGGTGGAAATGAGTTACTTGAGAAGTGCGTGCGGAGTTACATGGAGGGATAGACAGACAAATGAGGAAGTAAGAAGGAAGTGTGGTGTGGAGGTAGATGTGCTGGAAAGCGTGAAAAGGAACAACTTGAGATGGTTCGGCCATATGGAAGGTATGGAAAGCGAGAGAATGACTAAGAGGGTGTACGAGATCGAGGTGGAAGGACAGAGAGGGAGAGGCGGAAGGATGGAGTGAGGAAGTATATGGATGAAGGTGGTGCTGGTTGGGAGGAGGGGCGTCGACTGACTGGGGACAGAGGTGCATGGGGGCGGTTCGTTCGTGGCCGCCCCTTCGGGGATCACGGCGTCAGGCAATAGATAGATAGATATATGCTCTTAAATCGACAGTGTTTGTATTATAAATACATATACACATAGGTTCATGACCCCATCTATTAGTGACTGAACAAATTTGTGAAATTTCTGGACTAGGAATGGCCACCCAGCTGTGAGCGCAACATCTGGCTCAGAAAACCAATTAAGAGGAAACTCACCTGTACCATAATTTTTAATATCAAAGACCGGAGGATATTTTTAACTAGATATACTGTATGCTATTACATATCAACATTATGGACATTTTATGTTTTGTTGTACAGTGAGATAATGATGGAGAAATTAGATTAATAATAATGTTCAGGTTATTTATACAGTATAGCGCCATATCTCTCTGGCCCTCGCTCCGAGATTCAATAGCGCTAAATATGTATTATTCAATATTTATTTGTTAACAGTGTGCGAAGGATATAATATATTACAATGGGTTAAGAATGGAATTCATGGAACACCAACCTATGCCACGAAACTCAGAGTAACACTTTCCAAACTCTGATTCTGTTTACACTTCTTTGGATCGCCCTTTAATCCATTCAGTACCGGCGACATCCTTTGTATCATTGTATTCGGGTAAGAATTAGGTAATTGTATTCGGGTAAGAATTAGGTAATTGTATTCAGCTTCGGATGGAAATAGACTCTCTCAATTAATCCGTTTAACAACCATATATCCTTTTAAGCTTAAACAATCGTCTACATGTAGCTAAAATATAATAGAAAAGACGTTGCCAGTACTAAAGGAGTTAAGAATGCCAACAGTAGTATATCTCTCACTTGATATCCTAACTCCCACAATCTCTCCATAAAGTGAAATTAGTCGATTGATGAAAGCCAGAACATAAAGAGGAAATGCGTCACTTAACCCGGGACCGGAGGTGAGACTCTTATGAGGTTTTACTGGTCGAAGGTGACGGGACTCTGAAGATCCAAGGCCTAAAAAAAAACTTTTAAAAGACCCCAGTGGCACTTAAAATAAAGGAATATGTTATTAAGTGAGATTATTCCCCATGTGTCAAACCTCTCACCCCCCTTCACCTTCTCCCCCCCCCCCCCTCCCCTTCAATTATCACGTATGGTTCCTTTAATCCCCTTGCTTATCGGTTTATTTACCCAGCCAATATCTCCCACCCAGTTTCAGGGTCATCTGGGACGCACATAGAGATCGTGGCAAGAGAGAGACTTCACTAGCGAGACATCAGTCTGGTTTCAGGCCTCGAAACAAGAGCGTGTGTGTCTCGTGCGCGTCTCCCCTCATGACTGGACGACGGTCGGCAATAATTCATCTTTTTCACCCCCCAAATACTATTCCTACTTGTTTTATTGCTGTTACATGTTAATGTCTTCATAATAAACGTAAAATAGGTGCACATGAATAAGTAATAACGATATTTATTGGAAAATTACGATTTTAGTTGGGAGTGTATGAAAATATCCTCGCTTGGTGGGCACTTTAAAATACCAATGGCGCACGCTTGCCGGGTTAATGGTTGAAGCTGGAGTCTTTGGAAGTGGACAGGTGTCATTACAGTGTAAGAATGACTTCACAAAAGATGCTATATGTTTGACAAAATTAAATATATTTTTCAGATTTTGTTCTGGTCAACAATTCTACAACATTTTGCAATAATGTTACCAAGAACATTAATGATAGATAGTCTTAGTCAAAATTCCTTAAAGTATCTGTTACTGATTTTCTAAATATATTCATTAGACAGAATAGAGGAGGTAGGCCTATACTAACCATTTTAAGTATCAATGTAGCACATTCTTTATTCGGTATTGTAGCTATCCTTTAACACCTTTTTGGCGGGCTAGGCAGTCTATTTATATGTACCTGCCCAGCGGGGTGTTTTTAGCCAAAATAGGGCTGTTTACGTGATCATTTTCATGCCTAAATAAGACCCAGAGCGTAAAACAAGTATCTATCCCTGAAAGGGCATAAACAGAGCTTTCCAATGACACCACAACGATCCTTGTATGACCGCTAGTTTTCTTGCAATAACCGCGCAACACGAGTGCAAAAACCATGTAATTCGGTACTTTCCCCATACATTTCACTAAGTAGCGAGTGTGAGAGGGTGGAGGAGGGTGGGATTCATGTCAGTAGGCCCGCCGCGGTGGTCTGGAGCAGTCATAAGCTCGCTACTCTCCTGCCACCACTTGTCTCTCTCTCTCAGCAACATTACGTGCTGAAATTGCCACACGACTTATGTTGTGAGCCGCCACATAGTCCAAATTTATTTAACTCGACTTATGTTGTGGGCCGCCAATAGAGGGTTAAAGGGAGATGGGTCGCATTTCTGGCCCACTTTCTCCCTCGTGTTAAGCCCTATTTGTTATGAGATTATAAGACGTTCATCCCATTAGTTTGGCAATTTCAACACCTTTTGCCAATTTCGTTGCCAATTTTACTTAAGACCTTTCGTGCCATTTAGGTGTCAAATTTTTTCCTGGCGAGCATCAGCGAGCCTAAAATTTGAAGAGGAAACGGCCTTCGGCTGGAACATTTTTCTACCGAAAAATGTACAAATTGCTCTTGAAAGGGGGTGTATGGGGGATGAGGGGTTCCAAGCTTGATAGAGGTCTAGCGAGAAACCTAAAAGCAAAATATGGAATAAATTAATTCATAGATAAACAATAAAACGGTCCATCTCCCATCAACAGACAGGCATAACACACAGGGAGATATGATTATTGTATTAACTTAGAATTATCTTAATGTTCAGGTTACTCTGGTAGGTTTGAAATTGAATAGTGTAGCATATGTTTTTACTAATCATACATCATATTGCAAACATTAGAAAAATCTTTGAGCAAATACTGTTCCTCAACTTTTACTAATATGGTAACGAAATATATGCACATTGTCAACCGTAATAGAAGATGCTGTGAACAAGAGTATAACCCCACTCTCCAAGTCACGTGGCGTGTATACTATAAAATGGTATCATCATCCAGAACGACAGAAAAGAAAGCATCCAACACCGTGAAGCTCCAGTCATTAACTAATGCGACACATGTGAAACACCCAACTTCTCAAAGCTATATTCGATAATCTCGGTGCCTTGCATGAGATATAGGCTACTGACAGCCTACAGTACCGAGGTTAGGAAGAAATGTTTCACCATTATACAAATGTAATCATTTGCCGAATACATGTGGACACCAACCATACATTTCTGAAGTTCATTACAAATACCAAACAAGCAATAATAGGGACTGTCGAAAATGCCATATATCTGATATTGTTTGTCGTGTTTGTTTGACTGATGGAAGGTATGGTGCATCGTGACCATCCATAATCTTGCCAAAGATCAGCTAACTCGTTCATTTATTCAGCCCACTTAATCTTTTAGAAAGGCCTCAATAAGACTTTGTGCCTCATATGAAACTATATATAACACACTCGAAAACAGTATCCACATATGTGAGCATGTCTGTTATTTAATATATGCCATCATCACCATATACAAACATTGTACTAACCTTTGCTATCACTAGATACACTGTGAGATCTCTAACTTGATCATACTCTTCTTAACCCACTGAACCCCAGCGACGCAAACAGTGCGTCGGCAATGTATTTTTCCACCAACCCCAGCGTCACATAAGGTGTGTCACGGTTAATTACTCCGGTCCTATGGAAACTAGAGGGCTCAGATTTGTATGGGAACTGTGTAAGTATCTCACGCAACAATGCCGATGGTTGAAAACTCTCAAAGTCCAACCATGTGCGCGTTAACGCGCAAACATTTTTTTTTGCCTATTTTTGCCTACCCATTTCCCCTCTTGTAAATCCGACTTTCGGGCGCCCCGTAGAACCCCTTAATGACCTAGGGGATCGGTGTTTTGTGGGTTTTCCTTCATTCCTAACCCATTCCTGGTGTTTTCTGGAAAAAAACAAAATCAAAACCTGCCGGTCCTGGGTGGTACATATATTATTAACTAGCTGGGGCTCAGTGGGTTAAGTGGCACAAAATCGTCTAGTGGTATCTGGAAAGAAACAAACACATCATTACTGGTTAGATGTTAAACAGAAGTTGGGTATCATATGCTAAGGTGTGCTTGCCCGAGGTGCACAGGGGCTACTGTATATTATCCAGGTTACCACATTTATCCAGCCTGGTACACAGGGGCTACTATATATTATCTAGGTTACCACATTTATCCAGCCTGGTACACAGAGGCTACTATATATTATCCAGGTTACCACAGTTATCCAGCCTGGTACACAGGGGCTACTATATATTATCCAGGTCACCACAGTTATCCAGCCTGGTGCACAGAGGCTACTGTATATTATCCAGGTTACCACATTTATCCAGCCTGGTACACAGGGGCTACTATAATATATTATCCAGGTTACCACATTTATCCAGCCTGGTACACAGGGGCTACTGTATATTATCCAAGTAACCACAGTTATCCAGCCTGGTACACATGGGCTGCTTTATATTATCCAAGTTACCACAGTTATCCAGCCTGGTGCACAGGGGCTACTGTATATTATCCAGGTTACCACAGTTATCCAGCCTGGTACACAGACCTAATGTATATTATCCAGGTTACCACAGTTATCCAGCCTGGTGCACAGGGGCTACTGTATATTATCCAGGTCACCACAGATATCCAGCCTGGTACACAGTGGCTACTATATATTATCCAGAATACCACAGTTATCCAGTCTGGTACACAGGGGCTACTGTATGTTATCCAGGTTACCACAGTTATCCAACCTGGTACACAGGGGCTACTGTATAATATCCAGGTTACCACAGTTATCCAGCCTGGTACACAGGGGCTACTCTATATTATCCAGGTTACCACAGTGATCCAGCATGATACACAGGGGCTACCGTATATTATCCAGGTTACCACAGTTATCCAGCCTGGTACACAGGGGCTATTGTATATTATCCAGGTCACCACAGTTATCCAGCCTGGTACACTGAGGCTACTGTATATTATCCAGGTTACCACAGGTATCCATCCTGTTACACAGGGGCTACTGTATATTATCCAGGTTACCACAGTTTTTACTTCACCGGTTGCTGCGGTATAATACACACACACTCCAGACTTACATTATGGCAAGGTGAACCGTGGAATAAGATATATGTTAATAATAATAATAATAATAATAATATTAATAATAATAATACACATACTAATAAATAATAATAATATAATAATAATGATTATGATAATCCAAATCAAATAATTTGGAAATTAATGGTTGAAATAATTGTGTTTATCATTTCAATACGAGAGGACATCATAACTTACGAAAATAATGTTACAATAGTTAAAATCTAATAACATCTTTAAAACGAGTTAAATACATATTATAATATTTATCCATTATCCCACCAAGATTAAATTCCGGAGGTGAAGATTGACCATAACAAAGAGCCCTAAAATACTATAAAAAACAGCATTGTTGTAGATAAATTGATAAACTGATAGATACAATCATCCTGAGAGAAGTTTGAGGAAAGACAGTGAGTGTGTGTGTTTCATAAACTGGATGAGGCTAACATAGGAATATATAACATCATCGTAATTACATAAAAATGCAAATAATTGAAAGGGAAATTGGTTGAAATAAGGAGATGTGGTTTAACCCTTCCTACCCGGTCTGCCTTAGGTAAGGACAGCACGAAAGAAGGGCCGCTACCCGGTATACCTTATCTAAGGCATGAGCTTAATAGCCTAATTAAGCTTGGTCCGAATGCCGTGCGTACGACGTATGTCAACAAACCCAAGCGTTCGTCACCGCACCTCCGAAAACAAGAAGGAGAAGACTCCTCAATGTTATTGTTCTGACGTCATGACAAAATTAGTGTCTAAAAAGCCCCCATATTGGCAACATCTCTGCAATATTGGCTCCACTGAAATCGTCATCACAACTGAACCAGTTGACTTACAGAACTCTACTCAATGCCAAAATACAGATTGAAAACCGCACTACAATTATAGATGAGTGGGAAAGTTCTAGCAGTGAAAATAAACATAAATACGGTAGCCTAGGCCTAGACGTTTTTCAGCCATATCGCCCGGGTAGGGGCGACCGTCATTTGGTAAGACAGCCCGGGGAGGAAGGGTTAAGCTGCATATGAAATTTGAGTGAAAAGCTAATCAATTAATGGAAGCAGGAACAAATGGTCTAGACAAAATACATATAACAAAACTAATAAAATCATACATAATACAATAATAATACACAATATTATATAATATAGTAATATAAAATATTCATAATTTATAATACTAATAAGAATAATAATATAAATAATAATAGTCACAATATCACATCATATTAATTAAATTATATTAACATTATTATTATTTTTCACTTCTCCGACCATTCTGTGACTTTATCTAAATCAGCTTGAAGGTTTATTCCATCACTTTCGGACATTATTGCATTACCTATCGTCGTGTCATCTGCTAATTTGGAAATTAAATTATTTATGCCATTATTTATATCAGTGATATATAATATGAACAACACTGGTCCCAATACTGAGCCTTGGGGGACTCCACTAGTTACTGGGCTCCATGTTGATTCCACACCGTTGATAACTACTCTTTGCTTTCTTTCACTTAGCCAATTTTTAATCCAATCATACGTTTTGCCCTGTATTCCTATGTCTCATATTTTCAGTAATTATTTACCATGCGGGACCTTATCGAAGGCCTTTTGAAAGTCTAGATACACTTTGCCGAGGCTTTTGGTGTAGTCATTTAGTTTGAGAGAGAGAGAGAGAGAGAGCGAGCCTGAGATGAATGGCAGCCGTATGAGATTATAAAGAGACGAGGCGGAGAATACACGATGGGGAAAGAGAGAGAGACTGCAACGAATGAAAGCCGTGTGAGATATTGAAGAGAGGGGGCGGAGAATACACGATGAAGAGAGAGAATAGTTTGAGATGCCTGATGACACATAAACACACCATATTAAGCAGGTTGTGGTTATGTTTTGGTCTACGTATATACTGTTATATATACTGTAAATATATATGTATACAGTATATATATATACTGTATGTTAATTATTGTATATGTATTCTAGAGTTTATAGTTTCAACGCTAGACCTCCATTAAGCTAAACAAAACCAAATATATATATATAACAACAACAAATAACCCTTCACCCCAATTCCAAATAAATGTATACATTTTTCGGTAAACATGTACCGGCCGCAGGCCAGTTCCTTCTAGAATTACCGGCTCGCTTTTGCTCGCCAAGAAAAAATCGAGATTTAAATGGCACGAAAGGTCTTTATGTTGACAAAGAAAGGGGACAAAAGGTCTTAAAATAGCCAAACTAATGGAACAAACGTCTTATAGTCTCTATGCTAATGGGGCTAAACATGTGGGAGACAAAAAAAAATCCCTCTTAACGGTCCTGCCCAGAGGTGCTCACAGAGTTATTGGAACAGATAATTCCGCCAGAGTTTTGGAAGGACAGGCAATGATAATATCAAACAGGAGACGACAAAGATACTAGGAATGAGGAGCTCTTGGGAGGAGAGGATGTATATTAGATCTCCTTCTCCATCTTCTGTAGCCCCATTATTTTGACATTTTAAGACGTTCGCCCAATTAGTTTCTCAATTTTAGACGTTTCACCCTAATTCGTTGCCAATACTATGAACTTTCGTGCCATTAACCTGAGTGCGGCAAGCCTATGGTTTTTAAAACGTCGCGCTGGGCGAAGGTATTGTGGGTAAATCCCGACGAATTTCTTCAATTTACGATAAATATCGTTATTACTTATCCATATGTGCCTATTATACGTTTAATATGAAGATATTAAAATGTAACAACATTAAAACAAGTGGGAATAGTATTTGGGGGGTGAAAAAGACGAATTATTGCCGACCGTCCAGTCATAAGGTGGGAAGCGCGCGAGCCCAACACCCTCCCCTCTCGAGGCCTGAAGCGAGACCGCTAGTGCTGTCTCTCTCTTCCTACGCTCCCTATATACGTACCAGATGACCTGGAAACTGGGCGGGAGATATTGCCGCGGAAAATTAACCGACAAACAAGGGAATAAGAGGAAAAATAGGTGATAATTGCAGGGGGGTTGAATGTTTTTCTTTTTTACACATGTAAAGGAGTGATAGGAGGTATGAAGGGGAAATATATCACTTAACCCCTCAAATCAAAGAAACAAGTATAGTCGTCCGTAGATAAGTGACTCCCAAGTCCCAGCGACGGATATAGTCGTCAGTAATGTACTTTCCTTGTAACTGCCTGTACAACCTGGTACTTTTGTTTTTCTTTTTCTCTCAGCTTATATAAGACCCAATGAAGGGTGAGAGAGCCAGTCTTGCCTCATCTCATGAGGTGGAAAGGTGGTCTCTCCTGCCATTTTGGCCACATTGCTTGGGACTGGGGGGGGGGGACTTTATTACTGTATCCTACGGTACTGAACGGGTTAATCACGTATTCCTTTGTTTTGAGTGACACTGGGGTCTTTTAAAAGTTTTTGTTTTAGGCCTTTGCTCGTAAAAGGACGCTTGCCCTCGTAAGGTTCAGACTCATATGAGGACGCTCGCTGTTCTGGGGTTAAGGTGCCAAATTCTTCTGGCATGCGTTAGTGAGCCTCGGCCGAGACATATACTTCTACCAAAAAATTTAGAACAAATTCTTGGGGAGGTTATTATATGCTTAATAGAGGTCTAGGGAGGAAACAATAATAATAATGCATAAATAAACAAATAAATACCCTATTCCCCATAATTGTAATACTGTACCTGTGAGGATAAGGTGTGGAGCAAACAAAAGAAGTACTAGTAAAATAGATGGGCAATGTAAAAGGAACGATAGGAATAGGTAGGAACAATATAGAAACACAATCGTTGGTGAAAGTCAGGCAAGACAAAGACAAGATAAATGAAGACAGACTAACACTGACTAACTGACTTTGTGAACTCTAGACTACTGATACATACACTTGTAGAATATAAACCTGGGTAGTAAGTAAGTGCTATTTATTTATATATATATATATATATATATACTGTATATATATATATTATTACATATTTTGATCCTCAAGTGGTTAACTTTATGAATCTAGATAGCACAGAGATATATATTAAGGTATCAGTCAGCTGAAGGCAAAACGAAAGTAAAATATAATAACATTATTTCCTGTTGTTGCTTCCTTTCCTTTTGGATCTTAGGACTTGGTATCCTTTATTTACTGATACTCTTTAATTATGGAAAAATACTGAAACTAATTAAAGTCATGTAGTATTTATAAAGAATTATTATTTAACCGAAGCTTAGTAGGCTATGGTTATGAACCGAATAAGTAATATCTAAAGAAGGACAATTAATTCTATAAAAGTCTTGAAAGATAAATATTAAAGTAAGAATATTTCTGTCTCTTACCCTTTTTTAAATGAATATAGTTTTCTTATGTACCCCTTCTCAGGCACCTGTCATCTTAAGTCAGGAAGAGACGTCAAACTTGGTAGATACATACGATAATTTTATCAAGTCAGTATTCAATGCACAAAATAAATACATCCCCAAAAGAAAATTTAGATCAACACAGAACCAACCCAAATAGATGAATAATAGACTATTAGATCTTCTAGGACAAAAGAGAGGAATATATAGAAAAATTAGAAAAGGCGAAATTCACCTACTTGCTTACTATCAGAATCTATCAAGACAGGTAAAAAAGGATATTAGGAAAGAAAACAGAAATTATGAAATTAAGGTTGCCAATGACTCAAAAAATAATCCTAAAGCTTTTTACCAACTATACAGTATAAATCCAAGGTTAGAGATGTAATTGGTCCCCTTAAAACTTCGATAGGAGAAATGACAGAAAATGATTTAGAAATGTGCAGTACATTAAATAGTCAATTTCTTTCCGTTTTCACTAATGAAAATTTGGCACAGTTTCCAGAAGTCCGTAAGGTATATAGCGATAGTATAGAAAATAGGTTAAGTACGGTTACTATAAGTAGAAATGATGTGCTTAAGGAAATTGACAGACTGAAACCTCATAAATCGCCTGGTCCTGATGAGGTATATGCTAGAGTATTAAAAGAATGTAGGGATGAGTTAAGTTACCCATTAACATTTTTATTTAACAAGTCATTGGAGACAGGTATAGTTCCAGAAGCTTGGAAGCTTGCAAACGTAGTTCCGATCTTCAAAAAAGGTGACAAATCAATAGCATCCAATTACCGTCCCATTAGTCTTACATCAATCATAGGAAAGCTACTAGAGTCAATTATTGCTTGTAAAATTAGAAACCACTTAGATACATTTAATTTAATAAATTCTTCTCAGCATGGATTCACTCAGGGACGTTCTTGCCTTACTAATTTGCTTAGTTTTTTCTCAGAGGTATATGAAGCAGTAGATAATGACAAGTCATATGATATAATATATTTAGATTTCAGTAAAGCTTTCGACAGAGTCCCCCATGAGAGATTGATGAGAAAGGTTGAGGCGCATGGAATAGGTGGGGCGTTGTTGGGATGGATTAGGTCATGGCTAATTGGTAGGAAGCAGAGAGTCAGCATAAATGGTACGAAGTCAGAATGGGGAGCAGTCAAAAGTGGTGTCCCCCAGGGATCTGTATTAGGTCCTCTGTTGTTTGTTATATACATAAATGACCTTGATTTAGGTATAACTAGTAGGATAAGTAAATTTGCAGACGATACCAAAATGGGGAGAACAATTGATTCAGATAGAGATATAGAGTGCCTCTAAAGGGATCTAGATACCTTACACGAATGGTCAGTAAATTGGCAGATGAAGTTTAACATTGACAAATGCAAGGTATTAAAGATAGGGAAGATGCATACAAATGTTAAATATAAACTAGCTAATGTGGAATTAGAAAACTCGAATTGTGAGAAAGATCTAGGTGTGTTTGTTAGCAATGATTTGAAGCCTAGACAACAGTGTATAAGCGTTCGAAACAAGGCAAACAGGATTCTCGGGTTCATCTCAAGGAGTGTGAGTAACAGAACTGCCAAATATGAGTAGAAATGACGGAACGTCATTATGGGAGGAAATTAAAATGGCATCAAGGTTTAGCAATGTGTGCATTATGGGGGATTTTAATTTTCCGAGTATAGATTGGCAGCATCAAATAGGAGACTCTGATTCTGAGGAGTTTATAGAGGTAGTACAAGATAGTTTTTTATTTCAATTCATAGATACGCCGACTAGAGGTAATAATATTCTCGATTTAGTTTTCAGTAACAATGAACATATGGTAAATAATGTAGAGATAGGGGACCACCTAGGAAATAGTGACCACAATTCTGTGTATTTTAATATACAATGGAAAGGTAATACCAGAGAGAATACAACATTAATACCTGACTTTAGAAAAGCCAATTATGGTGGGTTAAGAAGAGCCCTATTAGCCGACCCTATCTATGGTCAAAAAATTAAGTCGATCCAGGTGTCCAAATGAGTGTACCCCTTCTCAGGCACCTGTCATCTTAAGTCAGGAAGAGACGTCAACCTTGGTAGATACATACGATAATTTTATCAAGTCAGTATTCAATGCACAAAATAAATACATCCCCAAAAGAAAATTTATATCAACACAGAACCAACCCAAATGGATGAATAATAGACTATTCGATCTTCCAGGACAAAAGAGAGGAATATATAGAAAAATTAGGAAAGGCGAAATTCACCTACTTGCTTACTATCAGAATCTATCAAGACAGGTAAAAAAGGATATTAGGAAAGAAAAAAGAAATTATGAAATCAAGGTTGCCAATGACTCAAAAAATAATCCTAAAGCTTTTTACCAACTATATAAATCCAAGGTTAGAGATGACATTGGTCCCCTTAAAACTTCGATAGGAGAAATGACAGAAAATGATTTAGAAATGTGCAGTACATTAAATAGTCAATTTCTTTCCGTTTTCACTAATGAAAATTTGGCACAGTTCCCAGAAGTCCGTAAGGTATATAGCGATAGTATAGAAAATAGGTTAAGTACGGTTACTATAAGTAGAAATGATGTGCTTAAGGAAATTGACAGACTGAAACCTCATAAATCGCCTGGTCCTGATGAGGTATATGCTAGAGTATTAAAAGAATGTAGGGATGAGTTAAGTTACCCATTAACATTTTTATTTAACAAGTCATTGGAGACAGGTATAGTTCCAGAAGCTTGGAAGCTTGCAAACGTAGTTCCGATCTTCAAAAAAGGTGACAAATCAATAGCATCCAATTACCATCCCATTAGTCTTACATCAATCATAGGAAAGCTACTAGAGTCAATTATTGCTAGTAAAATTAGAAACCACTTAGATACATTTAATTTAATAAATTCTTCTCAGCATGGATTCACTCAGGGACGTTCTTGCCTTACTAATTTGCTTAGTTTTTTCTCAGAGGTATATGAAGCAGTAGATAATGACAAGTCATATGATATAATATATTTAGATTTCAGTAAAGCTTTCGACAGAGTCCCCCATGAGAGATTGATGAGAAAGGTTGAGGCGCATGGAATAGGTGGGGCGTTGTTGGGATGGATTAGGTCATGGCTAATTGGTAGGAAGCAGAGAGTCAGCATAAATGGTACGAAGTCAGAATGGGGAGCAGTCAAAAGTGGTGTCCCACAGGGATCTGTATTAGGTCCTCTGTTGTTTGTTATATACATAAATGACCTTGATTTAGGTATAACTAGTAGGATAAGTAAATTTGCAGACGATACCAAAATGGGGAGAACAATTGATTCAGATAGAGATATAGAGTGCCTCCAAAGGGATCTAGATACCTTACACGAATGGTCAGTAAATTGGCAGATGAAGTTTAACATTGACAAATGCAAGGTATTAAAGATAGGGAAGATGCATACAAATGTTAAATATAAACTAGCTAATGTGGAATTAGAAAACTCGAATTGTGAGAAAGATCTAGGTGTGTTTGTTAGCAATGATTTGAAGCCTAGACAACAGTGTATAAGCGTTCGAAACAAGGCAAACAGGATTCTCGGGTTAATCTCAAGGAGTGTGAGTAACAGAACTGCTGATGTTATCTTAAAACTTTACTTGTCATTAGTGAGACCCCATATGGATTATGCTGTTCAATTTTGGTGTCCTTATTACAGAATGGACATAGATTCATTGGAGAGAGTACAACGTAGAATGACAAAAATGATCCATAATATTAGAAATCTTCCGTATAAAGAAAGGTTGAAGAAATTAGGCTTACATTCGTTGGAGAGACGCAGAGTTAGAGGGGATATGATAGAGGTGTTCAAGTGGGTTAGTGGGATTAACAAAGGGGACATGACAAATGTACGAAAGCTCAGTGATAGCGAAAGAACTCGTACCAATGGTTTCAAATTAGATAAATTTCGTTTCAGAAAAGATATAGGCAAATATTGGTTTGGTAACAGAGTTGTAGATGGGTGGAATGGACTACCAGGTGCTATAGTGGGATTAAAAACGATAGGGAGCTTTAAGATAAAATTGGATAAGCATATGGACGAGAAGGGTTGGGTGTGAAGGGGGATCAGCAGGGTTGGGCCAATCAGCGCTCTGCAGACCCCCGTAATCCTGCGTTAATCTCTAACCGTTTTGGTAAGATGATCCTCAGGGTATTAGAGTGTTGAGCCTATAATTGGGCTTTGTAATTGGGGTTGTGTGGGACAGGGATCTGCCTTGCTTAGGCCAATCGGCCTTCTGCAGACTCCCATTTTCTTATGTTCTTATGTTCTTATATAAATCCAAGGTTAGAGATGTAATTGGTCCCCTTAAAACTTCGATAGGAGAAATGACAGAAAATGATTTAGAAATGTGCAGTACATTAAATAGTCAATTTCTTTCCGTTTTCACTAATGAAAATTTGGCACAGTTTCCAGAAGTCCGTAAGGTATATAGCGATAGTATAGAAAATAGGTTAAGTACGGTTACTATAAGTAGAAATGATGTGCTTAAGGAAATTGACAGACTGAAACCTCATAAATCGCCTGGTCCTGATGAGGTATATGCTAGAGTATTAAAAGAATGTAGGGATGAGTTAAGTTACCCATTAACATTTTTATTTAACAAGTCATTGGAGACAGGTATAGTTCCAGAAGCTTGGAAGCTTGCAAACGTAGTTCCGATCTTCAAAAAAGGTGACAAATCAATAGCATCCAATTACCGTCCCATTAGTCTTACATCAATCATAGGAAAGCTACTAGAGTCAATTATTGCTTGTAAAATTAGAAACCACTTAGATACATTTAATTTAATAAATTCTTCTCAGCATGGATTCACTCAGGGACGTTCTTGCCTTACTAATTTGCTTAGTTTTTTCTCAGAGGTATATGAAGCAGTAGATAATGACAAGTCATATGATATAATATATTTAGATTTCAGTAAAGCTTTCGACAGAGTCCCCCATGAGAGATTGATGAGAAAGGTTGAGGCGCATGGAATAGGTGGGGCGTTGTTGGGATGGATTAGGTCATGGCTAATTGGTAGGAAGCAGAGAGTCAGCATAAATGGTACGAAGTCAGAATGGGGAGCAGTCAAAAGTGGTGTCCCCCAGGGATCTGTATTAGGTCCTCTGTTGTTTGTTATATACATAAATGACCTTGATTTAGGTATAACTAGTAGGATAAGTAAATTTGCAGACGATACCAAAATGGGGAGAACAATTGATTCAGATAGAGATATAGAGTGCCTCTAAAGGGATCTAGATACCTTACACGAATGGTCAGTAAATTGGCAGATGAAGTTTAACATTGACAAATGCAAGGTATTAAAGATAGGGAAGATGCATACAAATGTTAAATATAAACTAGCTAATGTGGAATTAGAAAACTCGAATTGTGAGAAAGATCTAGGTGTGTTTGTTAGCAATGATTTGAAGCCTAGACAACAGTGTATAAGCGTTCGAAACAAGGCAAACAGGATTCTCGGGTTCATCTCAAGGAGTGTGAGTAACAGAACTGCCAAATATGAGTAGAAATGACGGAACGTCATTATGGGAGGAAATTAAAATGGCATCAAGGTTTAGCAATGTGTGCATTATGGGGGATTTTAATTTTCCGAGTATAGATTGGCAGCATCAAATAGGAGACTCTGATTCTGAGGAGTTTATAGAGGTAGTACAAGATAGTTTTTTATTTCAATTCATAGATACGCCGACTAGAGGTAATAATATTCTCGATTTAGTTTTCAGTAACAATGAACATATGGTAAATAATGTAGAGATAGGGGACCACCTAGGAAATAGTGACCACAATTCTGTGTATTTTAATATACAATGGAAAGGTAATACCAGAGAGAATACAACATTAATACCTGACTTTAGAAAAGCCAATTATGGTGGGTTAAGAAGAGCCCTATTAGCCGACCCTATGGTCAAAAAATTAAGTCGATCCAGGTGTCCAAATGAGTGTACCCCTTCTCAGGCACCTGTCATCTTAAGTCAGGAAGAGACGTCAACCTTGGTAGATACATACGATAATTTTATCAAGTCAGTATTCAATGCACAAAATAAATACATCCCCAAAAGAAAATTTATATCAACACAGAACCAACCCAAATGGATGAATAATAGACTATTCGATCTTCCAGGACAAAAGAGAGGAATATATAGAAAAATTAGGAAAGGCGAAATTCACCTACTTGCTTACTATCAGAATCTATCAAGACAGGTAAAAAAGGATATTAGGAAAGAAAAAAGAAATTATGAAATCAAGGTTGCCAATGACTC
This sequence comes from Lithodes maja, assembly GCA_037953745.1. Lineage (NCBI taxonomy): Eukaryota > Metazoa > Arthropoda > Malacostraca > Decapoda > Lithodidae > Lithodes > Lithodes maja. Next base: position 113,631 of record JBAKBP010004274.1, read on the forward strand.
AAAAAATAATCCTAAAGCTTTTTACCAACTATATAAATCCAAGGTTAGAGATGAAATTGGTCCCCTTAAAACTTCGATAGGAGAAATGACAGAAAATGATTTAGAAATGTGCAGTACATTAAATAGTCAATTTCTTTCCGTTTTCACTAATGAAAATTTGGCACAGTTCCCAGAAGTCCGTAAGGTATATAGCGATAGTATAGAAAATAGGTTAAGTACGGTTACTATAAGTAGAAATGATGTGCTTAAGGAAATTGACAGACTGAAACCTCATAAATCGCCTGGTCCTGATGAGGTATATGCTAGAGTATTAAAAGAATGTAGGGATGAGTTAAGTTATCCATTAACATTTTTATTTAACAAGTCATTGGAGACAGGTATAGTTCCAGAAGCTTGGAAGCTTGCAAACGTAGTTCCGATCTTCAAAAAAGGTGACAAATCAATAGCATCCAATTACCGTCCCATTAGTCTTACATCAATCATAGGAAAGCTACTAGAGTCAATTATTGCTAGTAAAATTAGAAACCACTTAGATACATTTAATTTAATAAATTCTTCTCAGCATGGATTCACTCAGGGACGTTCTTGCCTTACTAATTTGCTTAGTTTTTTCTCAGAGGTATATGAAGCAGTAGATAATGACAAGTCATATGATATAATATATTTAGATTTCAGTAAAGCTTTCGACAGAGTCCCCCATGAGAGATTGATGAGAAAGGTTGAGGCGCATGGAATAGGTGGGGCGTTGTTGGGATGGATTAGGTCATGGCTAATTGGTAGGAAGCAGAGAGTCAGCATAAATGGTACGAAGTCAGAATGGGGAGCAGTCAAAAGTGGTGTCCCACAGGGATCTGTATTAGGTCCTCTGTTGTTTGTTATATACATAAATGACCTTGATTTAGGTATAACTAGTAGGATAAGTAAATTTGCAGACGATACCAAAATGGGGAGAACAATTGATTCAGATAGAGATATAGAGTGCCTCCAAAGGGATCTAGATACCTTACACGAATGGTCAGTAAATTGGCAGATGAAGTTTAACATTGACAAATGCAAGGTATTAAAGATAGGGAAGATGCATACAAATGTTAAATATAAACTAGCTAATGTGGAATTAGAAAACTCGAATTGTGAGAAAGATCTAGGTGTGTTTGTTAGCAATGATTTGAAGCCTAGACAACAGTGTATAAGCGTTCGAAACAAGGCAAACAGGATTCTCGGGTTAATCTCAAGGAGTGTGAGTAACAGAACTGCTGATGTTATCTTAAAACTTTACTTGTCATTAGTGAGACCCCATATGGATTATGCTGTTCAATTTTGGTGTCCTTATTACAGAATGGACATAGATTCATTGGAGAGAGTACAACGTAGAATGACAAAAATGATCCATAATATTAGAAATCTTCCGTATAAAGAAAGGTTGAAGAAATTAGGCTTACATTCGTTGGAGAGACGCAGAGTTAGAGGGGATATGATAGAGGTGTTCAAGTGGGTTAGTGGGATTAACAAAGGGGACATGACAAATGTACTAAAGCTCAGTGATAGCGAAAGAACTCGTACCAATGGTTTCAAATTAGATAAATTTCGTTTCAGAAAAGATATAGGCAAATATTGGTTTGGTAACAGAGTTGTAGATGGGTGGAATGGACTACCAGGTGCTATAGTGGGATTAAAAACGATAGGGAGCTTTAAGATAAAATTGGATAAGCATATGGACGAGAAGGGTTGGGTGTGAAGGGGGATCAGCAGGGTTGGGCCAATCAGCGCTCTGCAGACCCCCGTAATCCTGCGTTAATCTCTAACCGTTTTGGTAAGATGATCCTCAGGGTATTAGAGTGTTGAGCCTATAATTGGGCTTTGTAATTGGGGTTGTGTGGGACAGGGATCTGCCTTGCTTAGGCCAATCGGCTTTCTGCAGACTCCCATTTTCTTATGTTCTTATGTTCTTAACTGCTGATGTTATCTTAAAACTTTACTTGTCATTAGTGAGACCCCATATGGATTATGCTGTTCAATTTTGGTGTCCTTATTACAGAATGGACATAGATTCATTGGAGAGAGTACAACGTAGAATGACAAAAATGATCCATAATATTAGAAATCTTCAGTATAAAGAAAGGTTGAAGAAATTAGGCTTACATTCGTTAGAGAGACGCAGAGTTAGAGGGGATATGATAGAGGTGTTCAAGTGGGTTAGTGGGATTAACAAAGGGGACATGAAAAATGTACTAAAGCTCAGTGATAGCGAAAGAACTCGTACCAATGGTTTCAAATTAGATAAATTTCGTTTCAGAAAAAATATAGGCAAATATTGGTTTGGTAACAGAGTTGTAGATGGGTGGAATGGACTACCAAATGCTTTTGTGGGATTAAAAACGATAGGGAGCTTTAAGATAAAATTGGATAAGCATATGGACGAGAAGGGTTGGGTGTGAAGGGGGATCAGCAGGGTTGGGCCAATCAGCGCTCTGCAGACCCCCGTAATCCTGCGTTAATCTCTAACCGTTTTGGTAAGATGATCCTCAGGGTATTAGAGTGTTGAGCCTATAATTGGGCTTTGTAATTGGGGTTGTGTGGGACAGGGATCTGCCTTGCTTAGGCCAATCGGCTTTCTGCAGACTCCCATTTTCTTATGTTCTTATGTTCTTATATCATGTCCTTTTATTTATATTTAATGTAGTTATTATTCTTGGTTCTTGTTTTACGTTAATAGTATTATATTATTATTATCATCAGGATTAATATCAAAGTCACATAAAAAGTTAGATATATATATAATAATTAGTTAAATGTATTTCTTAACCACATAACGTTGAGGTTTGATTATGAGTAAATTAAGTTACAGGATCGCTTCATAGAATCGATTCAGGTCTCACTGAAATAATATGAAGAGCAAAAATAATATTTTGAAGCTAAAAGAATTTTCTTCAGCTTAGGAAATCACTAGAAGTAACATTAAAACAGCCATGTTAGTCTAAGGCGATATCACTAATAAGAGATAATAGTATCACCGTAGTAAGCACCGTTAAGCAATGTAAGCTTAATTAAAAGAAAATGAAAGAACTCGTAAGTCTTAATTTAGAACAATAGTATTACTTTTATTATAACCCAATTACTTAAATAGTTGCTTTAGTCCACAAGTTAGTCAACAAAAATAGTTAAGTACATAAAAGTAGCGTTAACGTTAATTCCCAATCACATATCTCACTAACCAACATAACATAAGTGTTTACACCGAACACACTTAACACACACTTATATAATCTGACTGACAGTCACAATCCCATTATAATACTTCACCCCGTCTTCCTCCAGCTGCAAGTTCACCTTCCTAACTCCAAATGAGACTGATTTGAATGCCCACTACTCGGGTCTTATATACTAAACAACGATGGTGTAGGAACGAATCAGGAGGCGGGGGATGGTGCCCGCCCCAATCACAGCTCCTCGAGTTACGTAGCAGGTGCGTGGTCCAATGGAGTCTCCTGGCGTCGATCATCGTCATAGCGTCGGGTCATCGAAGTAGTTTGCAGGGTCCCCTATGACGCACGCAGGTGTGAAGGCTTGTTTGCTGGTATGCGGACGAGCTGGTTTCCCACTCACTGGTTCGCTCGCTAGTCTGCTTCGCCGCCTGGGTAATTTGGAACTCCTTCAACTCTGAATTCTAACTCTTAAATAAACATACAGGGCTCCGTATGTCAGACCTCCCCCCTAGAAAAGAGTTTAAGGAGTATAGTACATAATATTAAACATAAGACATAAATAGATTCACCACCAGATTGGCAACAGCAAGATTATAATGAGGATATAATAAGGATATCACCCAAAGTAGGCAACGTCTCCAGGTACCACATCAGAACACAGCCGGAACGTATAGCTGGAGCGTTATTCGAACTGCAAGGCATCTCACAGCTGAAGGCTTGAAAGCGCACTACTAAAACATGATGTTTACCTCGCTACAAGGGAGAGCTAATTGCCAAAATCCTCTCATTAACACCTTATTAGCGGCCTAGGCGGTTTATTTATATGTACCGCCCAGCGGGGTGTTTTTAGCCAAAATAGGGCTGTTTACGTGATCATTTTCATGCCTAAATAAGACCCAGAACGTAAAACAAGTATCTATCCCTGAAAGGGCATAAACAGAGCTTTCGAATGACACCATAACGAGCCTTTTATGATGGCAAGTTTTCTTGCAATAACCGTGCAACGCGAGTGCAAAAAGCATGTAATTAGGCACTTTCCCCATACAATTCCGTATATAGCGAGTGAGAGAGGGAGGGAGGAGGTGGGATTCGTGTCAGTAGGTTCGCCGCGGTGGTCTGGAGCAGTCATACACTCGCTACTCTCCTGCCACCACTTGTCTCTCTCTCTCAGCAACATTACGTGCTGAAATTGCCACACGACCTATGTCGAGCACCGCCACATAGTCCAGCTTTATTTAACTCGACTTATGTTGCTCGCCGACAGTTAAGGGTTAAGGTAATCTTACTGCTGTATGAGGCCAACCCGGTAAATTAAATCTTTGATCCGTGGCAGTGGGTAGGGATCGTTCTTTGTGACAGCATTAACTTGCCTATAGTCCATACATAACCTATGGCTCCCGTCTGGCTTTGGCACAAGTATGACCGGAGTACTCCACTGGCTTAAAGCCCTTGTGATCAGCTCGTTTGATAACATATAGTCAAGCTCGACCTGCAGTATACTCCTGCGTTATGGTGAGACATGGTAGGGTTTTAGTTTAATGGGAGTTGCATCCCCTACGTCGATGTCGTGCACGGCCAAAGAAGTGAGCCCTGGAGTATCACGGAACACACTGGGAGACTGAGATAAAACAGAGATTAGTTGGTTCGCTTGATCAGAGGGAAGATGACATTGTTTAGATGGTAATTCCCCCCAAGCTACTGAGTTATACTGAAAGTTGGATAGGCTACATGACAAGTCAAAGTCTGCATGGATACCTTCAGGCTCTGGAACAGTCTGTTGCGGGTCAGTAAGAGAACTGAAGACTTTGTCCGCACCAGGCTGTCCACAGGTCCTGACATTCACTGCCACAGTGGCAGAATCTGGTGGAGAGGAATCAGGGAACCTATGGTAGGGTTTCAACATATTTATATGGAATACTTGCGTGGGTTTTCTCCTGTCTGGGGTAGTTACTAGATAATCGGTAATGCTCACCCTCTGAATGATCTTATATGGGCCCCTGAACTTGACAGATAAAGGTTGGCCAAAAAGGGGGAGCAGGACCAAAACCTCATCACCGGGCTGAAACTCCCTCTCACAGGCTTTTCTGTTATACCAGTTCTTCATGGAGCTTTTAGCCACTGTCAAGTTTTGAGCTGCAAACTCACATGAGGATCTCAGCCGGGTTTTGAAATCTGAAACATACTTGAGGAGGTTTTGGTTCCCCTCCTGGCCAACTAGGCTATCCTGCAATAGTTGCAAAGGACCTCTTACCTGGTGACCGAAAACTAGCTCATTAGGGGAAAAACCCAGGGATTCAGTTGGAACCTCACGAGTAGCAAATAAAAGGAAAGGTACCCCCTTATCCCACTCAACTCCGGTCTCTGTACAATATTTACGCAACATTCCTTTTAATGTCTGATGATATCGTTCGAGAACCCCTTGACTCTCTCGGTTGTAGGTGCTAGACTTAACATGTTCGATACCCAACTCCTTCAGGGACTGCTGAAAAATGTTAGAAGTAAAATTAGTTCCTTGATCACTTTGCACCTCATGGGGGAAACCCATTCTGGTGAAGAATATGAGCAGTTCCTTGATGACAGTTGGAGCAGAGGTAGTCCTTAAGGGTATAGCCTCTGGGTAGCGAGTTGCCATGTCCATAATAGTTAATAAATAAATGTTACCTTGGGAAGTCTTAGGCAATGGGCCTGCAACGTCCACTACCACCCGAGTAAAAGGATTCTCGAAGACGGGCAAGGGCACCAGAGGATGTACAGGCACCTTCTAATTGGATTTTCCTGTCATCTGGCAAGTGTGACACACTCTACAAAACTCCACTACATCTGCACGCATTCCTGGCCAGTGAAAGTGGGCTCTGATTCTGTCTAGAGTTTTTCTCACACCTAGGTGTCCTGCCAATGGTACACAATGTGCCATTTCCATGATGTCTCTACGACAAGGTTTGGGGACTACTACTTGATGGACGTCCCAGGCCCCGTCATCGATTGGTCTGTGTGGCTGTCTCCATCTATGCCACAATACTCCTCCTTTGAGGTAGAAACATTCACCACCCTCCTTCTCACATTCCTCTTCACTCACGGCCCTGGCAGCTAACTCCTTGCATTCACTATCATCTCTCTGTAGCTCTACCAGGCCACTAGGACAATTTGGAGGGGTTTCATGGTCATCGTTAGGGTCAAGATGAGCCATTAATGTGTCAGATAAATCCACCTCAGTCACATCATCAGGCACAGTTGGAGCGTCATTCACACTCTCATCATTCCTTTCATCAACTCTTACATTCGGTACATTTCTGTCTGAGGGAACTGTTACTTGAGACATTGAACGTGTGACAGCACACACAGGGAAAACTGTTGGCATCTCCTTTTCGAGCTCACCGGTTAGTGGCTCGTTAACAGGGGAAAGTGACAAAATGGGGTCTGGTCGGACCTTCTCACCTGCTACATCATTCCCCAAAAGGAGTGTTACCCCAGGCACAGGGATATCTTGGGACCTACACAAAGCTATGGTGGCCTCACCCTGTAGTAACTCGCATTCAATTTCGCCTTTTACCAAGTATGCATAAAATTGGCCTCCAACACCTCTCATTATAACTGGTTCGCCGGGTGGGCACTCAGTGTAAGGATTCACCATGAGGGTGCTAGTAGAACCTGTGTCTCTCAGAATGTTTACCTCATGCATACAACCATTTAATCTCACGTTGCCAGATGAAATAAAGGGACGGTAACTGTCCTGCACTGATGGTGAAATTATTATTGGCTTAACCATAGTGGGTTGCACCACGCATGCTACTACACCTCTGTCTAGATGGTTTACGTTAGCTGCTAGGTACTCCTTCTGTCGGGAGTCCTGTATTAAAGGAACTTTTGGTGCTAGGTACTCCTTCTGTCGGGAGTCCTGCATTGAAGGAACTTTTGGTGCTAGGTACTCCTTCTGTCGGGAGTCCTGCATTAAAGGCACATATGGAGTGTGAGATACGGCGGCAACTGTCTGCCCCGATCTCTCGGTTCTCTCCTTGGCCCAGCACTGATAAGCTAGGTGGCCTCTCTTGCCACAAAAAGTACATACTTTAGGGGATACAGGAACGTTCCCTCTTTGAGCATTACTATTACTTTGGGCCCCACCTCTGTTACCATTGCCCTGAGTCGCATTTTTAGTTGGGGGAACAATTCTATTTTGGCTAGCTGGGGAAGACATTACAGGTTTGTGACTGGGTCTGTCAGATTTGTGATTGGGATACTTAAAATTAGAACTAGAATTATCGTAGGGCTTCTTTCCACGAAATTTGTTGTTGAGCACGTATGTGTCAGCCATGTCAGCGGCGTCGGCAAGACAGTCTACCTTTTTCCCCCTTAAATGATAGGCTACAGAAGAATCAATTTTCCATAGGAAATTTTCTAACAGGACCAACTCTTTCAGATCGTTGTAGCTTGTGACTTTCTTACTCTTGACCCAATGATTGCAAGTTTTAGTAATGGTCTTGGCAAATACCTTATGGGTTTCTTCTACTTTCTTCTGTTTTTTACGGAAAAATTGCCTGTAAGCCTCAGGCTGCAATTGATAGGTTTTTAGGATGGCTTCTTTGAGATTGTCATAATCCTGCCTAACCTCTGCTACTTCTGACAAATACGTGGCTCGAGCCTGCCCTGTCAAAACGGTTTGTAACATAAAAGGCCATTGATCTCTTGTCCACTTCATACCTCCAGCAACTTCCTCAAACAAAACAAAGAAATCCTGCACATTATCCTCAGTGAAAGGTGGAATGACACTATTCATAGTCAATCCCAGAGGGGAGCAATTAAGGGAGCATTTGTATTGACATTTAGTTGAGCCGTACGATATTGATATTCACATTGTTCGGTCGTTGCTCTGGCTTTTATTCTGGCTAGTTCTATATTTAGTCTGGCTTGTTCGGTCTTTGCTCTGGTTTGTTCTAGTTCGAATAATTGATCAACGGTAAAACCAGGTGGCAATTGTTCATCAAGTTGACTAGGTTTACTCGAGATCCTACCAACTGCTCCGTCACCCTCCTCGCCTTCTACAGGGAACAGGTGGGTTTCTATGGTCTGAGCCACCTCTACTTTGGACATGTTTGAGACAGTTAACTGGAGATGTGAGGCAAGCACTTTCAGTTCGGATTTTGACAGACGGTCAATATCAGGGGCTGTGGGTTCTGATTCTATGAAAACTCGAGCATCTTCGTCACTAATTAGATCAGGCATGATTAATATTTGATTTTTAAGTAGTGAAACGGTAATGAAACTGAGTGAAACTGTATGAAACGAATCCTGGCAAGGTTGACACTCTTCTGTTACGTATCTTGATCCTCAAGTGGTTAACTTGATGAATCTAGATAGCACAGAGATATATATTAAGGTAATCAGTCAGCTGAAGGCAAAACGAAAGTAAAATCTAATAAAATTATTTCCTGTTGTTGCTTCCTTTCCCTTTGGATCTTAGGACTTGGTATCCTTTATTGACTGATACTCTTTAATTATGGAAAACTACTGAAACTAATTAATGTCATGTAGTATTTATAAAGAATTATTATTTAACCGAAGCTTAGTAGGCTATGGTTATGAACCGATCAAGTTATATCTAAAGAAGGACTATTCATTCTATAAAAGTCTTGAAAGATAAATATTAAAGTAAGAATATTTCTCTCTTACCCTTTTTTAAATTAATATAGTTTTCTTATATCATGTCCTTTTATTTATATTTAATGTAGTTATTATTCTTGGTTCTTGTCTTACGTTAATAGTATTATATTAGTATTATCATCAGGATTAATATCAAAGTCACATCAAAAGTTAGATATATATTTAATAATTATTTAAATGTATTTCTTAACGACGTAACATTGAGGTTTGATTATGAGAAAATTAAGTTACAGGATCGCTTCATAGATTCGATTTAGGTCTCACTCAAATAATATGAAGAGCAAAAATAATATTTTGAAGCTAAAATCATTTTCTTCAGCTTAGGAAATCACTAGAAGTAACATTAAAACAGCCATGTTAGTCTAAGGCGATATCACTAATAAGAGACAATAGTACCACCGTACTAAGCACCGTTAAGCAATGTAAGCTTAATTAAAAGAAAATGAAAGAACTCGTAAGTCTTAATTTAGAACAATAGTACTACTTTTAGCATAACCCAATTGCTTAAATAGTTGCTTTAGTCCACAAGTTAGTCAACTAAAATAGTTAAGTACATAATAGTAGCATTAACGTTAACTCCCAATCACATATCTCACTAACCAACATAACGTAAGTGTTTACACCGAACACACTTAACACACACTTACATAATCTGACTGACAGTCACAATCCCATTATAATACTTCACCCCGTCTTTCTCCAGCTGCAAGTTCACCTTCCCAACTCCAAATGAGTCTGATTTGAATGCCCACTACTCGGGTCTTATATACTAAACAATGATGGTGTAGGAACGAATCAGGAGGCGGGGGATGGTGCCCGCCCCAATCACAGCTCCTCGAGTTACGTAGCAGGTGCGTGGTCCAATGGAGTCTCCTGGCGTCGATCATCGTCATAGCGTCGGGTCATCGAAGTAGTTTGCAGGGTCCCCTATGACGCACGCAGGTGTGAAGGCTTGTTTGCTGGTATGCGGACGAGCTGGTTTCCCACTCGCTGGTTCGCTCGCTAGTCTGCTTCGCCGCGTGGGTAATTTGGCACTCCTTCAACTGTGAATTCTAACTTTTAAATAAACATACAGGGCTCCGTATGTCAGAATATACATATATATATATATATATATATATATATATATATATATATATATACTGTATATATATATATATATATATATATATATATATATATATATATATATATATATACTGTATATATATATATATATATATATATATATATATATATATATATATATATAAGCGAGTGCCACCCCCAGAGTTGAAAGAGTGACAGGGCCAAACTCAAGGGACATTCAAGCCAAAATGCCTGGACACACAGAGTTTGAAGCAATTTAAGTCACAGGAAGAGGGGAAGACTGATTCTGGGAGAGAGTTCCAAAGCTCAGCTGTTGTATAGAAGAAAGACTGAGAATAACGTTTCACTCTTGGGTTGGAGAGTTGCACAGAGTAAGGGTGAGATTGTGTCGCAAGACGGGTACTACGTAAAGTACGTAGATTAGGTGGTATATACTGTAAGAGCTCTGAGGAACACTAATTATTGTAGTGGCGATAGAATAGCGAGAGAGATGCATCATTGTGGCAAAGGGATTGCAGATAGTTGGCGAGTGGACGGGAGGTTATGATAGGAAAGGCCGTTTGTTTTTGAGAGATTGCGGGCTAGGGTGTTCTGGAAAACTAATTGAGTAGTGTAAGGTAGAGTCCTCTGCGTATGAATGAATAGGACTGGAGGTACTGTTGAGAAGATAATTTATGAAAATTAGAAAGAGAATGGGAGATAGGACAGAGACCTGAGGAACACCGGAGTTGATAGGATGAGGACGTGAACGATGGCCGTCAACAATCGCAGCTATGGAAAGGCTGAAAAGGAAATTAGAGACAAAGGCACAGATGGAGTAATAGAAACCGAAGGAGGGTAGTTTAGAAATTAAAGGTTTGTGCCAGACTTCATCAAAGGCCTTTGACATATCTAGCACAATAGAAAAGGTCTCACCGAAGTCCCAAAAGGAGGATGACCAGGAGTTAGTAATATATGAAAGAAGATCTCCAGTATAGCGACCCTTAAAGAAGCCATACTGGCGATCTGAGAGTAGATTATGAAAAGAGAAATGCTTAATATATTTGGAAGCAAGAATAGTTTTAAAAACTTTAGAGATACTAGAGATGAGAGCAATTGTATGATAGTTGGAGGGTTGAAAGCGGTCACTCTTCTTTGGGACAGGTTGAATGAGAACAAACTTCCAGCAAGAAGGGAAGACATTAGAGGAGAGTTAGAGACATTAGAGTTTGCCTAGGCAGAGAGTCAGCACGGAAGCACAGGTTTTTAGAACAAAAGGAGGAACACCGTCCGGATCGTACGCCTTCTTAGTATTAATCCCAGAGAATGTAGAAAGTACATCTTTAGAAGAGATTAGGATATTAGGCATAAGTAGGAGAGAGGGGCATGAAGAGGGAGGAATAGCACCGTAATCATCCAAGGTGGAGTTTCTAGCAAATGGTTGAGCAAAGAGTTCAGCTTTGTCAGAGGAAGAAGTAATGTTTGTGCCATCAGAGTGGAAGAGGGGAGGGAACAACGAGGAAGAACAATTGTTGGAGAGGTTTTTGGCCAGATGCCAGAAAGCTTGGGAAGAACTATAGTTGGAAAGTTCAGTGCATATATTATTGATGAAAGAGTGGTTGGCAAATCGAAGAAGAGATTTGGCTTGATTCCGGGCACAAACATAGGAAGAATGAGATTCTTGAGTTTTAAGGCGTCGGTACCGTTTGAATGCTTCCTTTCTTGTTGTGGACAGCAGTAGAACAAGCAAGTAAACCAATATTTGTTTGCATTAGACTGGGAGAATGAAAATGGAATGAATGCTCCCATGCCCAAGAGGATTACCTTGGTAATGCGTTCAGCACTCTCCGAGGATCCCCGGCCACAGAAGCAAAAGTAATTCCATGGGAAATCAAAGAAGTACTGCCAAAAACCCTCCCAGTTGGCACACCAGCATCAAACTACCACATGTGCCGCCAGCTGGGAGGATCGGGTGGCCGTACCGGAGAGATAGGACAGGTGACAGATATTAGTTTATGGTCGGAGGAGCCCTAAGGAGAGAAAAGATTTACAGTATAAGCAGAAGGGTTAGAGGTTAGAAATAAGTCAAGAATGGTAAGCCGATCTCCTAAGCTATCTGGTGGGTTGCTGGACTAACTGTTCTAGGTCATTAAGGATAGAAAAGATGTAGGTTTGTTCACCAGGTTGGTCAGTGGAAACAGAGGAGAGCCATTGGCGGTGGTGAACGTTGAAATTTCCTAAAATGAGATAGATAGAATGTGTTCCACTTTAGAAATTAGATAGTCAAAGAATTTTGGATAGTCAGTAGAATTATAGGAGAGATAAACAGCACAGAAATATTTAGCTTAAGAATAACAAGAAAGCTTTAGCCAGATAGATGAGAATTCAGAAGAGTCAAAATTGGGAACACTAGAGAAAGCGAGATTGTTGCGCACATATATAGAACATCCTGCAGATCCTTCCTAAGCCGTATACAATTGTCTATTGATAGCCAGAATAACCTGGCATAATGCATCAAAATCTTCAAGGGGTTAAATAAAGGAGGTTGAGGAAGTGAGCAATGGCGCTCCAACACTGCAGCTTTGGAACAGGCATAAAGGAAATTAGAGATAAAGGTACAGATAGAGGACTACAAACCGAAGGAGGGCAGTTTGAGATCTGTGCCAGACTCTATAAAAAACATTCGATATGTCTAGCCCAAATGAAAAAGTCCTGGTGTGAAACAGAAGTTCCAGCTATCCTTATTAGCCACCGACAGCACACCCCGGGAATACTGGCCTGTTCGGCTGGTGCCTATAGCTTCCTCCTAGCTAGAGTAATATATAACATAATGTGCCTACCAATATAAGCACTAACAGGATATAACGATAGTAATTACAGATACAATTACCATTTTTTTTCTGTGTGAGTGAGGGAGACAAAAGGCAGAACTGCCTGTATCGAGTGCCTCCCCCAGAGTCGAAAGAGTGACAGAGCCAAACTCAAGGGACGTTCGAGCCAAACTGCCTGGACACACGGAATTTAAAGCAATGTAAGTCATAGGAAGAGGGAAAGACTGATTCTGGGAGAGATTTCCAGAGTTCAGCAGTTGAATAGAAGAAAGACTGAGAATAAGGTTTCACTCTTGGTTTGGAGAGTTGCACAGAGTAGGGTTGGGATTGTGTTGCAAGACGGGTACTATGTACCCTACATAAATGAGGTGGTATACACCAGGAAAGCGCTGAGGAACACTAATTATTGTAGTAGCAATAGCATAGCGAGAGAGATGCAACATTGCAGCAAAGAGAGAGAGATTGTAGAGAGTTGGTAAGTGGACGGGAGTTAATGATACAAAAGCCTTTCCTTTCTACTTTGTCTAGGAGTGCAGTGTGAGAGGAACCTCCCCACACATGCGAACAATACTCAACACAAGGATGCACTGTGCCCCTGTACAGAGCAAGGTGTGCTGGGGTAAAGAACCTCTTCAGGTGGTTGAGCACACCCAGCTTCTGGGAGGCTGCTTTAACAAGACTGGTAATATGGTCTTTCCAAGTGAGAGCAGAAGAAAAAGAGACACCGAGAATATTGAGAGAAGATGAAGGATTGATCCTTATATTGTTGAAGTGTAAGGGATAGTCCTTTGGGAGTTCAGGACAGGAAGTAAGATGAAAAAATTGGGTTTTGGAAGCATTAAAGGCAACAAAGTTTTCTCTGCCCCAATTGGAAATAGTAGTTAGATCAGAGGATAAGTGTTGCATGGCTTCATTACATTTGTTTTTGATGGATTACTGGCTGTGGCGTTTAGGAAAACTAATTGAGTAGTAGCGTAAGGTAGAGTTGTCTGGCGTATGAATGGATGGGACTGGAGGTACAGTTGAGAAGATCATTTATGAAAATTAGAAAGAGAAGGGGATATAGGACAGAGCCCTGAGGAACACCTGACTTGATAGGATGAGGAAGTGAGCGATGGCCATCCACAACCGCAGCTATGGAATGGCCGGAAAGGAAATTAGGGACAAAGGCACAGATGGAGGGATAGAATCCGATGGAGGGTAGTTTAGAAATTAAAGATTTGTGCCAGACTGTATCGAAGGCCTTCGATATGTCTAGTGCAATAGAAAAGGTCTCACTGAAGTCCCAAAAGGAGGATGACCAAGAGTTATTAAGAAATGAAAGAAGATCACCAGTAGAGTGACCCTTAACACCTACTGTCCCAGCGATGGACAATGTCCGTCAAATAATATGCGGTCCTTTTATCAGACCATATCGATCAGTGCCTGGTACCACAACGTTTGAGCACTGCTTTAAGACCTTGGCAACACTTCTCAGCTTATATCCAAGGTCCCACAGGCTAGGAGAGGCAGTTTTCCTCCATATTTTGAGGTGGAAGGGTGTTCTTTCTCGACTCTGAAGCCATTTCGGCCAAATTGCTTGGTACTGGAGGGTACATTTATGGTAATACCCTTTGGTACAGTAGGGGTTAACAAAGCCATACTGGCGATCTGAGAGTAGACTATGAGAAGAGAAATGCTTAAGAAATTTGGAAGCAAGAATAATTTTAAAAACTTTAGATATACAAGAGATGAGAGCAATTGGACGATAGTTGAAGGGTTGAGAGCGGTCACCCTTCTTTGGGACAGGTTGAATTAGAGCAAACTTCTAGCAAAAAGGGAGGACGTTTGAGGAGAGACAGAGAAGAAAGAATTTGCCTAGGCAGGGAGTCAGCACGGAAGCACAGTTTTTTAGTACAACAGGAGGAATATATGAAAGAGGGTATACTTTAGTACAACAGGAGGAATATATGAAAGAGGGTATACTTTCAAACAAATGTTTCCCATTAACAATGGCAGCCAGGAATGTCTTAGTTATCAGTACTTTATTGAAAAAGGGTATAGGTTTGATAGATACTTTGAACGATTTCGAATTGATGTATGTGTACTAGTGTCTTTTACATGTAACGTTTAGTAAATAATCTTACTTAAATTTTACTTACATCTCCCATGTGGCCTTAGCCAGTCAGTTGGGTCTTTATTGGTGATATATAATGCACAAAAACTCGTACTATATTCGATGTTCTTTCAGAAATTTTACTTCAGTGTGTATCTCCATTCTTTGACAATTTACAATCTAGATATTTACCAAATTAAATCTAGTAATTAAACGAAACATAATTATACGCACTGAAATGTATACAGTATATCTATGTACGATTTAATTAAAAAATAACAAAGTAAGTATATGTCCCCTAATCTATATACAGTATGTAGTGGACAAGACACCAAAGTATAAATTCGATAACCGTCAACAAAACTGGCAAGGATAACACTAGTTTGGTATATATAATGAAGGTAGGAACAACAGCCGGAGAAAGGTTGACTTGTCACATACTTTCAGGTGTTTATAAAGTATTAAAAGCAATAGTAGAACTGGTCGAAGGCCAGGGTCAAGGAAAGTGCCCACGACAGTCAAGTTAAAGCAAAAAGCCATCTCTCTCTCTCTCTCTCTCTCTCTCTCTCTCTCTCTCTCTCTCTCTCTATATATATATATATATATATATATATATATATATATATATATATATATATATATATATATATCCATCTATCTATCCATACTGTAGGTATATACTGTATATACAGGTTTATAGCGACCTAGATGTGTGTGAATTTATATTTATATTTGATGTTGTTGCCTCTGTTCGAGCTCTGTCTCGAGTCAGCAACCCCCAGCTATGGGGCATATTCCTGAGTATGTACGTACATGCATACATGTACAGAGAGAGAGAGAGAGTGAGATAATGTTAATAATGTAAAGCTCACTGGAGATCCCTAAATATCAAGGCACATATATATATATATATAAACTCGACAACAATGTTAATGGACAAGAAGAAAATATGAAATATTAAAATATGAAATCAAGGTCAGTAAATTATCTACAAAGAAATTACCCAACAGAGGAGAAATCTCAAGTAGTTATATTGTGAAGCGAAACGGTGGGCCAATTTATTACTAGAAAATAATTTTACACTATGGGACATTTGCTGTGTAACGGCAGCATTTTGTATATGAGAAAAATTCACTGTTGTTTTCTAGACGCCATAATTATAACAGAAATTCATTAAATGTCATTAATTTGTCACCAAATTCAGATTAATCTATATTTCATCGTCGATGTGGAATTATGAATGCTACCATTTGTTGTTTATGTTCTAGTTCATGGTGAAATGTATTTTGAATTGTTGACTTCAAAATTAGAAACATCTATTGAGTAGTTCAATTTCTACATACATGTTATAAGAAGGATACCGGTATGTTAATAAGTCAAAGCTTTCATGGTTATGGTATATAAATGATAGTTCACAGCACGCTCTTGTTGGCTATGAACTGTTGTAAAATTAACATTCATAACGTAATTAACCCTTCCTACCCGGGCAGCCTTTGTTAAGGACGGAGGCTGTATCCGGGCGATCTGGCTGAAAACACAACAAAAGTAAACTAAGGCTAATCTCGCTTAATATACTACCTACAATAATCAAACAGATGTCAAAATGGGCGCCTTACCTTCCCGTGTAGAATGGCGTTGAGTAGAGCATTTTAGCTCAAGTAGTTCAGGAGTTATGATGATGGAAGTGGAGGTAACTTTTGCCGCGTATTTACCTCGACGCGTCCGAACGCTCAACCGCGGCCCAGGCTACGACGAACGTTTTGACTCGTCGCTCTACCTTGAATTATGGCGGGAAGCGATTTTTTAGTGTTTTATTGTTTATTATGCCATATATTATTGTTATTATGATATTTTCACTCAATAAATATATTTTTCTGAAGTAATTTGTGTCTCTGTCACTTATACTTAAGTTTTATTGCTATTATTATAGTAGTTATGATTATTTATACAGGACTATGGTAATTGATAGTCATTTTCACTTCTTTATTGTTAGGAATATATATTTTAGTGTCACTTTCACTTGTTCATATTGTTCTGAAGGCACTTATTATTACTTATGTGTGTCTCTTTCACTTAGACTTAGTTTTATAGTCATTATTATAGTAGTTATGATTATTTATACTGGACTATGGTAATTGATAGTGTAATTTTCACTTCTTTATTGTTAGGAATATATATTTTAGTGTCACTTTCACTTGTTCATATTGTTCTGAAGGCACTTATTATTACTTATGTGTCTCTTTCACTTATACTTAGTTATATTATTATTATTGAGTGTCACTATCACTGTCACTTACACTTCAATAGTTTGCCAGAGTGTGGAAATCATTGAAGCAGGTGCCGGCACACAGTCCCACCTGACACTCGAGGCATTGCCAAGTGGTTTTTGTGGGTTTGCTTGGTCGTCGAGTTGTGCGGGTGCACACATAGCACCTCTTCTGCATCCTTATTCGGCTGTTAGGACCCTGGAAAGGAAGGGCGACGAGCTGGTGCTTTCTGATGAAGTCGGCACACCCTATTCTGTCCATCATGCCTGGTCCTTGTAGTGGCCTCCCTGGTGTACCCGCATGTTTTACCAGGAGCTCATGTATCAGCTGCTTTTGGAAGGTCCGCAGGCTCTTGTATTTGATGACTGGACACCTCAAACGGTAGATGTTGTACGCGTTGAGGACAGACATATCTACTGTATGCAGGACAAACTTCTTGTACCACCTGCAAGATGTTCGCAGGCAGTCTATGAAGCCCATCTGCATGTCGGACTTGTCGACGAGGCGCATGTTCAGGTTGTAGTCCAGAACAGCAGCTGGTTTCGTGACAGGGTTCTTCGTTTTTCGGTCCACCTTCCCTGTGGGGACCATCTCTGCTTTGTGGCATGTGGTGAGGAGGTTGACCTTGCGCTGGTCATGCCAGTGGATGGAGAGGATGGGGCCACTCTTCTTATGGAAGATGTCCGTCTTCTTAGTTTTGGTTGGGTAGGCTGGCATGCCCTTCCTCTTCCCCTTCACTGTGCCGACAGTTCCGGTCTTGCGGTCATGGAGGTACTTGGCGAGGATAGGCGACGTGTAATAATTGTCAGTATAGAGGACGTGGTTGTCATGGAAGTACCTCTCCATCATCCTCTTTACCACAGCGCCGCCAAAACCAATGAGGGGGTCAATCTGGACTTCACCACCCTTGCCGCTGTAGACTATAAAGTCGAGCACATATCCCGTCTTGCAGTCGCAGAGGACGAAGAGCTTGATGCCGAAGCGGTGTCTCTTTGACGGGATATACTGTCGGAAGTGCAGCCTACCACGGAACAGGACCAGAGACTCGTCGATGCACAGCTTCTGAAATGGAACCAGGTAGGTGGAAAACCGATGACGTATCATGTCATACAGTTGCCTGATCTTCCAGAGTGTGTCGGGCTCGTGGACATGCATGTTATTAGTCAGGTGGAAATATGAGAGGATGTCGAAGTACCTATCCCTTGACATGAATTTGCCAAATGCTGGAGTCGTTGTGAGGTCGCCAGTTATCCAGTAGTCGGCCAGAACGTGCTTCTTTATGTGTGTCATCAGCATTGTGAGTGCCAAGAACACATATAATTCTGCCACAGTGAGAGCTCTCCATGCCACCATCTTTGCACTTGTCTTCCTGCCAAGAAAGTTTGAACATATAGCCTGGTGGTGATTTGTCTCTTTGACAAGGTATTCCATGACTTCATTGTCGTAGAAGCCACAGAAAAGTTCACTGGGGGTGGCATTTGGGCCACAGGGATATGCTGGTGACACCCCAGAACCCTGTTGTACCTCGTCAAAGGCAGGAAAATCTGGCACAAAATCCGCCCCATCTGACCACACAAACATTTCAGCAGGTCGAGGACGAGGACGTGGAGTTGCAGCAGGCACACGCCCTGGACGCCCTGGCACACGCCCTTGGCCATGCGGATGCCCAGGCGGACGCCCTGCACGCCCAACCCCAGGGGCAGCGGCGTCGGCAGGCCGACCACGTCCACGACCTCGAGGTCCTTTGACTCTTCTTGTCGGGACTCGCTCTTCCTCTTCCTCTTCGTTTTCCTCTTCCTCAGGCGACGTCAGGTCATCTGGGGCAATGTTGGGGTCGTCAGCATCCTCTTCAGGAGACAACTCTGGTGAAGAATAGACCGGGCGTCGGCGGCGTGGGGCTGCGGGAGGTTGAGCAATGGGAGCCTCGGCCTCGGGAGTTGGGCTCCTTTTGCGGCTAGCCGGGGACTTTTCCGCAGGAAATAATGACCTACGATGCGGGGCCTGTGGTGACACACTGCGGGAGGCCAATGGCGCACTTCCAGAGGCCCTTTGGTCATCTTGAGGGACAGATGAAGCTGAGGGCTGTGGGTGGCCCTCCCGGCGTCCCGGGTCGAGGCGTCGTGACAAAGGAATGCGGGTGGTTGCTAGGCCTGGGTCGGCGTCACTCTCACTATCTACGCCTTCCCTCACTTTTTCTGCATCCCTGCGTGCTTTCTTGGCTGCACTTTTCACCAAAGACTTCTTATAGAAGTATTTACCCACTTTCAAGGGCATACGGGCAGGCAAAGGGGAAGGTCCTGGCGTAGGGCTAGGGCTAGGCCTACCCGGACCTACGAAACTAGGCGAAGGGGTTGGCTCTAGCACACTTGGTACTTCAATAGCACCTTCCTCCACCACTTCCACATCAGGATCATCACTACTATCACCCCCCTCAAATAAATCCACATTGTCATCAGCACCAAATCCCACAAAATCGTCAATTTCGCTCCCACTTCTACTCTGAATATAGAGGTTTTTGTCCACAGAGCTTTCACCACTGCTCAAATCCTGGTTGAAAAGTGCACGTTGTATTGCACTGTCACTTAGCAAACGTTTCACTTTCCTTACTTTCCTTTTCTTCTCGGTTGGCAGAGGTGTAGATGTTGCAAGCGGGGTAGCACTGGGACGCGCGGGAGATTGCACAGTATCGGACGCGTCGGAATTCATTTTTTTGCTGTAGCTCTCAATGGCGGCAACGTAGGAACTGATAAGAGTGGTAGTTGAGGCTTGGTGGCGCTACGATCGCCCACGCAAAGTAAAATTTGCCCCCGCGAATTTTAAAGCACGCTTTCAAGCAAATGCCTTTTGTAAGGCATACCGGGTTGCGGCCCTTCAGCCGCGCTGTCCTTACCTAAGGCAGCCCGGGTAGGAAGGGTTAATCAAGGGGTTTCCACAATATTTCGTACCGAAGGTAATAAGTCAGCTTGTCCTGGACTCGCATAATAATATCTGAACACATTGCTCATCGCTGAAATAACTCTGGAGCACGAAACGATGGTCGGTATATTTTTGCTTATTGGCTTGTCCGTGTTATGATTATCTTTCAGTGATTCGTTAATATTTTCATTGGTGCGGGGCTTGTTATTGCTAACCTAGGTTACAAGATACTTGGCACTGCGAAATAACAAACGTGGCCAACTGTTCATGATTGTTAAAGGGGATGTCACACCAGTCCTTGTATTGTCAATTTTCGATGCTATGCAATTTAGCAGTACTGTGGGTTTTGGTGGGTTAGTGGTACACTCGGATGCCATAGTCTCTAGCCCACTCATAAGAATTCGTTGACTGCCTATGCTTTTATTTATGCAATTATAACTATCTGGATTGAATTTCGGATAAAATTTACTTATCAATAAATAGTATATATGGTTTTGTAGTTGATGTAAAGAAAATTGTGTTCGTAAAGTCGTTTCCATATAAAGCAATATTATTGAGCCACATGTGCATAGCTTTGAAGCTTTAGGCACAAGTGAAGAATTAGGAACCAGAGAGTAGGTGTACAGAATGTCTTTGGAAAGAATATGATCAGATAACCAACTGAAGGGCTAAAAGCAGGAGGGAGGAGGGAGTAAATATGGGAACATCATTCCTTCCCTCACCACTGCCTGTTATGAGTTTTTGCTCGATCAGGAATTGGCTCATTCCCTCTCTCTTATATTGATATAGGATATATTTAGGTTTGATGGACGGTCCCTGAGCGCTAACATTGCCTCCACAATGATGAGGGTATGTGTGTGAGGTGTGAATGTATAACAATGTTTAATATGGAGAGTTGATATTTAGTCCTAGTTGTCAAAAAAAAATCTATACATATCCCACCATTGCCGCAGTTTTGGAACGTCTCACAAATTTGCGCTTCTATGAGGCCTATCGCCGTTTATCAGGAGAGCCTCTTGTTAGGCATATTGCATTTTATGGGCACTTCACACATTCATGGTTTTGATCCCGACCCTCAATGCCTAGCCACACGTGGCGCAATGCTGGGGTAGTTGTGAACAGGCCGCAGCGTTGTGGAACGGTCTAACGGCGCCACCACGTGTCAGAGTTGCACAATTTTTTTTTTGGGTCTTCTCAAAACTAAACACGGTTGTTGTGGGCCTGTTGAGTCCCTGTCATTGCACTGTCTACGAAAATCGTTATACAGGTGGCTGCATGACGTCACAGTTGACATTCACTGAAGATGACACATCAACACATAACCATACAATAGCGGAACAGCGATAGAACAACGATGGTGAAACAATGTTTCTGTATCGTCAAGATGGAGAAACAAGATATCCTACCACTGCCTGACAACAACCAAAGACTGAACAACGACAGTGTAACATCTGAAATGACGGTGCGACAACAGCGGCATTACGTGAGAAGACATGGCTACACAGCGGGAAGACAAAGCAAGGCAGCCAAAGGATGTGGCGCCACCGCACCGCGCGACACAAACAACGCCAATAGAACAGCGGCACATCACCCCAAGCCATTGCACATGTCATCGTCCCGCTTTCGTGACGCAGTATTACTGACGTTGTCTGTCACCGGGGGACCGTCTCTCCAAGTTGAACTTGGTCGTGCCTAGCAGATGTGACTGTCCTGGGTTCATCGTAACTTCGTCGTTGATCATCGTATTACCGTTGTTACACCGTCTTTCCTCGCTAAAATCGGCTTCATTTCCCACTCATTACTGCCCATTTCAAATGGTGTTCTTATTCATTCTGTCAAATATTTGAAGTTCATTTTAACGTTCTGTCACACAACCTCATATATAATTACAAGAATATTTACATTCAATCTTAGATATACTGTACATATACCTTTTTTAAGCATAAAAAGGCTTTGTGTAGTCATATATTAAAAGAAAATCCTAATTATATAATATTATATAATTAGGTTTATTCGATTTTATTTTGGTTAACATCAGACAAATACTTTACCGTCAGATCAACAAAACCTCTTAAGATAATCATAGTCAAGACATACTGAGCTCTACAGTATCTGCAAAAGGATCACGGTTATAAATTGTATTCTGGTTAACAGTGATATGCTATTTACATTTTGGGCTGGTGGAAACACTCGTTACAGGCAAATTGCCTTTTGTCTCCTTCATACACATAGACAAAAACAATAACAAATAATGGATACCAAACTATTCCGTCATTCATCAATTCGTAACAGTATGTTTGTGTATACACTGGCTTCCAATGCATTAATTATAAATGCAAATTAACGGCTTCTGCTTGTAAATGTATTCAACAGTTTCTTAAGAAATAAGGCCAGTTTTGTATATCAGTATGGTTTTCAATAGATGTGTTCATTCATGTTATAAACAAAAATATATTTGCCCCTGAACTAATCTATCTCTCTCCCTCGTAACCTTGACTGCCCCTTCCTTAGCTTCATAAATATTTGATGGCTGTCTCATATTTACCTCCACTTTCATTTACTGGCACTCTGAAGTTGGTGGTTTTCCTGGTAATGTTCAACCTTTATAGTTTATGTCTATGTTGGCTCTCTCTGTGGTCTCTGTTGCTTTGGTTCATTTGTTTTGAGTTGGTGTTTCTCTTGTGCATGTTGTGTATGTTTTAGAGATGGACCGAATATTCGTTTCGTATTCGTATTTCCGAATATTCGCTATGTTTTTCAATATTCGTATTCGTATTCGTATTTGCATTTCCATTCATAGCTATTCGCAAATAATCGAATATGTTCACGAAACCAATAGAATATAATATATTCTATATATTATATTATACAAACATTTTAAATATTAAATTTTAAAGTTAACACAAACGAATAAATAACAGTGTAGATGTGCGTAGGGGCCGCTAAAGTGGAATGAAGGAGTACTGAGCAGTGTTGCTACTTAATTGTATTTAATAGTACCAGATCAAACTAGTGAAAAGTAGGCCTACCAAATTATGCTAAAGTGGAATCACTGCCCGGTAAACGAACGTGTGCTGGACCTGGACATTTGAACTGTCGCAACATTGCCATTTCAGACATATCCAATGTACTAGCATGTCATTAAAATATATTCCATCATATTTCCTCACTGATTTCGTATTTAGTACCAGATATGGACTATGTTATTGGAAAATGTATACAATGTACTTACGAGAGTCAAATGTACCAAATCTGGTACTTTAGTACCAAAAAAGCGGCAACACTGGGACTGAGGACTGGAAACATAGAAATTTGAATGGATTTAATTTTAATTATTCAATTTTCTATAGCTGAACTCTTACAATATATTAATCATTAATTCATACAGTTAATTTATGATATTTAAAAAAATACACATTCACATCGTCATTAACTTCTGGTAATTAATTCCATAGTAATTTAATTAACGTTTGTTGGTGACATAAGCAATAATGACCAGTTCTTGAAGGATGAAATAAGGATTGAAATATTCGCTATTCGTATTCGTATTCGCGAATTTTACAACAAAACATTCGTATTCGTATTCGTATTCGCAAATAGTGAAAATTGATATTCGTTCCATCTCTAGTATGTTTCGGCGATGTTTCTCTTTGATTAAGCCAGTATCGCACGAGCGCTTTTTCCCTCAACATGTATCCTCAGAACTGGTCTGGCAGTTTATGAGATCCAATTTTATAATATTGCTGTCACCTAAATTCATTTATCAGGAAGGAGCCTAGTTTCCGATGCCAGTACACAATATTCCTGAAAAGTTTCCAGAAAAAGGTTGACCAACGAATGTTGACTATAAAAGCTCTCATATGACACTAGCCATAGTAAATTGAAAACAGTAACTTAATCCTGCTATTTTAATTCTTGCTCCTACTACTTCAGTTAATACTGCTCTCTTGCTGTTGACACTTTCTGAACGTTATATGGCACTTTGTTTCGCTCTTTATCACGCTGCTTAACACAATAATATTGTACTTATTAACCTAATGTTTATCATGTTAATTTTGTCAAATTCTTACCTCTCTCTCTCTCTCTCTTCTCTCTCTCTCTCTCTCTCTCTCCTCTCTCTCTCTCTTCTCTCTCTCTCTCTCCTCTCTCATGTCATAAGTTATGACCGGGAAATAACGTCTTGCTTGCTGGAATAATTCACTACCACTATTCTCTCCGACGTTGAGTTACTCCCGGCCCTTCCTCCTCCATCACATCATTATATTATTCATTAAAGCGTCCCTGATTATTCATTACCCCGGAAGGAGGCCAGGAATGATTGGTCCGCCGCGCACCAAGATTGAGGAGTTTTCATAGTGGTTATTCTCATGGTGGTGGCTGTGGAGAGTGTTGGTATATTTGATGGTTGTGGTGGTAGTGGTGTTATAGTGATTGTAGTGGTATTATAGTGATTGTAGTAGTGGTAGAAATAGTGGTATTGTGTATGGTGATTATCGTGGTGGTGATGGTGGTTGTGGGGACTTGAGGCATATGTCATGATTGTGGTGGTAGTGATGTTAGAAATATGTGTGGTGATTCTGGTGGTGGTGGTTGTCGAGACTTGCGGTATATGTGATGGTTATGGTATTGGTGTTATAGTGAAGGTTGTGCTGGTATAAATGTGTGAGGTGAGTCTGGTGGTTGTAGCGGTCATGGTTATGGTGGTGGTGGTGTTTTATTGAATGTAGTGGTGGTAGAAATGTTGTGCTGATTCTCGTGGGGGTGGTTGTGGAGACTTGTTGTGTCTATATGTGATGGTTGTGGTGGTGGTAGGGTGGGCTTAGTGGGGTTCG